>VZRE01007298.1:102649-193568 GCA_013396775.1 Cephalopterus ornatus | reverse complement strand
TTTTTTTAGTTTTACTTAGACAAGTCCACTTTGGGTTAGTGGAAACACTGTTCTCAAAGTATTCAAGTGTGCCCTTTATGCAGGTTTGTAAAACATTCTTCTTTTTGCAAATATCACTTAACTTCAGATTTATCATTTGTTCTTTTAAAGAACATAAAAATCTCACAACTACACTGCAAAAGACACTACAGTGGCACGGCTGAGTGAAAAAAGGGTAAAGCTTGAGACCTTTTATTTGAAATTTTTAAAAAAAGTTCAGAAACAAGGACTCCAAAAATGCTATATTTACTTTTTTTTTCCAGGATAACTATAACATGAGTTTCAAAGCATTGGAAATACATTAAAACATTACTCACAATTAAGGGATCTCGTCCCATTGTAATAACAGTTCTGTTCACTGTACGTAACAACTGCACCATTATTTCTTGAATATGGTGATAAGTCGAAGCCTGTAAATGAAAAAAAAACACAACAGAGTTTTGGTATTAAAACCACCTCTCCTGCAAAAGTAAGAGGAAACCAATTATTTCCATGGTGACAGTTCAAGTTGTACAATATAGCAACCCTATTGCAAGAGCAAACACTAATTCTTCTTGCTCCCACTGCTCCTTAGTTGCAGCCATTTCAGTGGAATTCTCATTCCAAGGGGCACAGTCCAATTTCAGCCTCATCTACTCCACAACCGCTTTTTGATTCCAACAGTCACTTCCCATCCCTCGCTCAGGGGACTCGTGTTCCCTCCCCCCCGTAAGTGAATAGTCTGTAACTCAACAGCAACACCCTGCTAACAGTTAATGAAAGCGAATTGTCAATGCCCTCAGGGCAGTCTGGAGCTCAGGAATATTCTTACAGTCATAAAGGATATAGTTTTTAAGAATAAAGTCATCTTCATTTAACCCTGCAGCTCTGGGAGGGCACAAGCTGAACAGGGTCAGCGCTTTGGCCCCACTGCCACTCTTGTTGCCTGAAGGACTTTTCATTATTTATTTTGAAACACTGAGCAAATGGGAATAACCTGGTATTCACCAGTTTTACTGACCTTACTCTGATCACTAGACAGCTTGGGAAACCAGATTGCAACAAAGAAAGAAAAAGTCTAAACAAATTTCCAACAGAAAAGCTAATTAGCTGATACCAACAAGGCACCTATTTAATGTAAGGTACAGTTCGGAAAGAACACCACAGTCACAGAAGCCATTCTTAATTGGGAGTTCTTAATGTTTTAGGTGTCTGAGGTCCAATAACATCGCAGGAAAAACTGCTCCTGACTCTGTTTTTCCTCTGACATCCAACATTTTCTCCCTTTTTTCTCCTGTTCTGATGAACCTGGATCAGGCCACCACACTTTACAACAGGGACCTTCCTCACATCTGGTTGTTCATTTACTATTACATTTAGTCCTGTTGTGTCCTCTGACTATAACACACAAAAGCTTAAATGATCTTCTCTGCTGTCACAGCATTTCAGAAGTTATTATATTCTGTAAATTAAAAAGGAAATCACAGAATAATTTGTGATTGTTTTCTTCCTTAAAAGTTCAGTTTCTCTGGTACAGTCCTGTATTTATAACAAGGCTACACCTGACAGTGGCTGTACAGAAGACGCGTTTGTTGTTGTTAAAATATTATTTACCACTATAATTTATATACGTATATATCTATCAACAGACAAAACTTAAAAACTACATAGCAGTGCTTTGCATAGGGAATTAATTTGTTCATTAGTTCCCTTTTTTTTTTTTTTTAATTCAAAGATGAGGGGCCATATAATCTAACTTCACTTCCACATTTCAGTATGTGCTACACCATTATTAGTAACAGTTCAGGCCATCACATAATGGGTTTGAACATTTAGCTGTGACTCCAATAATAAAGATGAGCTCTACTCTGAATTCACATCCAGGACATAACACACCTCTCCTGGAAAACTATTAGATATGCTCAAGCGTGGAGAGGTTATTTTCTGCTAGACCTTTGAATTTTTCAGAGAAACATTAGCAAATGAATGAAAATGGTTTCTTTATGAAACTGAGACTCCCTTTCTTCTTGAAAATACAAGAAACAATTAGGCATTCAATACTGACATTCCTAAATTAACAGAAAGTGTTTTCACACGTTGTCTATACACAAGATTTCAGCTTTTATCTTCCAGTTTCTAGCTTCAGAGGAAAGTCTAACAAGCCACTCCAACATGTGCTTTCTTAGATCATATTTTTCTTCACAGGGATGACATGGGAAAACCCACCATCAATTGGCTCCGGCTCATTTGATTAAACATCATTTTTTGCAGAAGTTAATTAACAACTTGTACCCTTGGAAAACAGGAATTGTACTATTCCGTTTAATGAAGTACGGCCATCAAAAACGTGTGTTTGTCTTCCCTGGTGAAAAGGATTTGCTGGGTGACCCAGGCATGGCACAATCAGAGCTCACACGGGTCAGCAGTGGGGAGTGTTCTCACGGAGCTCAAACACCCGCAGATTCGTGGCTGGGGTGGGTGGCACTCATTGGTACACAGATCAGTTAACAGAAAATCCAAAACAAATAATTTCACTCTTTTTTAAAAATATTGGTGCAGGGCAATAGTTATTGTTTGATTTAGCTTTCATCTTCTCCTTAAGCTTCTAACAGGGCTGGGACAAAAACGAGAGCGATTCCATTGTCTCAGAGTCAAGCGTGCACTTCAGATCCCGATGGAGTGCTCTTTTATCTGGGCAGTGGCACACGAGGAGTAACTGAATAGCTCCTTTGGAACTGTAATATTACACAACCTGTACTTGAGGTACCCACTTGGACCCACCTCTTCAGTCAGTTCATCTCAGCTGTCCCAGCTGTGTCCTCTCCCAGACTCTTGCCCAGCTCTACCCTACTCCCTACATGGGGCAGAGGAGAAACAGAGAAAGCCTGCTCAGCAATAACTAAAATTTTAATTGCTCCATCATCAACGCTGGTTTGGTCACAAATCTAAAACACAGCACTGTGTGGGCTGCCACAGAGGAAAATAACTCTATACAGACCAGATCCAGTGTGTTCACTCCCTGGTGCACCCACTTCCATAACTTCATATTCCCTCTCTGACACATGTACAAATAAAGGCACATATAAAAGGATAATGATTTTTTTAAACCAAAATTCATAATCATGCATTGTTCTGACTGAAAGGCATCGGCAGAAGACCCTAAGGTAACTGGCCCTAAAAGAACATGCAGGTTTTCCCTGACTGCATTCCTTTGAAATTCTGTTTTGCCGAAGTTTTAATATCTGCCACAAGTTGGGCAAATGCTTTAAAAATTTCTGTACCATTCTAAAAGGTTTCCAGGCTTGTTCACTAAACAGCTTAAAATGCAATTGCTGCCAATTACTGGCTGGGTGCATGGAACAGGAGAAGGTTCTTCATCTCTCTTGCACTTACAATCTCAACCAAGATTTTACTTTAGATTCCAAGAGAAAGAATTTACCATTATATTTCATTGTGTAAGCACTATAAATGAGAACTTGTTCTGATACAGTGAGTATTAAACTATAGGAGGCATGTCGGATTAGAGATAAAGTCACCTCATGAAGGACTGTCAGATTGCACATATCAAAGTTGTAAAGAGGGAAAAGGGAAGTGGTTTTAACTAAAACAGAAACAAAAAAGTCACTGACTTCACCCCGACCTTTACCAATGACTTAATTGCAGTTCTGAGATCTAATTGTATTTTACAGGTGGTCAAAGCACAGTCTCAAGCTACAAAGCTAATGTCAGACACAACTCAGTCAAAACAATGCCATCTATATCCAAAAGTTGTTTGCTGTAAAGGAAATTAAAAAAATCAAACATAATATCTCACCGAGATGCCCAACAATGACTGTCTATTCATATAAATAAAGTCCTTAACATAAAGCAATGATTTTTAACAACATCCTTGCTACCTGCAGAACCAGCTGCCAGGCAGCAGCTGAGGAAAACAGCGTTTGAACACAGGAGTCTGATGGTTCCCAAGTTCCCACGCGCCAAACGATGTGAGGCAAAACAATAGAGCAGAGCTGGTAACATGAAAAATCTCTTTTTCTTTGATAAAGGAAATGCATTCTTCAAAAAGTTTGTAACAGCTTCAAAGATCACCTCAGAGTATAAATTTTGATCACATGGAACACAAAACAACTACTGCTGCTTCCTTCCTGTCCTTTGTGTATGTTCTATTTCTGGTGATTTTCACAGAATAAATCAAATGAAAAAGCTGACAAAAAGTTTTAAATACTGATCCAAAATCAGATTTCCCTACTGAGATTGAAATAGCAGAAGAAATAAGGACAAAATGTTGCTGTTATCAATTTTGTAAAGTGATTCTGCTACTGAAGCCTGAAGTTTCCTCCCCCAGCAGGTCAAATCATTTATTTTGCTGGAAAGAGGCTGAGAGACACAGGAAATGAGTTGTTGAATAGAAAACTGCCTTCATCTCAAGGCTGAAGTGCAGTCCCTTATGAAAAAATCTGGTTAATTGCCAAAACAATTCTCTCTATCTAGATCACACCAAATAAAGGCATTCTGAAGGACACTGCCTAAACAACAACCTGACCCCAAAATGAACCTTTTCCATTTGCCTACAGGTAACAAAGTGTAGCCTTCAAACAAGATTTCTCACTTCAGCTGGAAAGTTACACCCCAGAGAAATCTGCCCTGGCTCTTACAGACAAATGACTGTGTGATGCCCCAGATATTGCTCTACTGAAGGTGTTCCCTCCCTTTGCTCTTTTTTTCCTCATTCAGAAATGTCATCTCAAAAGCAGATTTTTAGTACTGAAGCAGGATCAGCCTTTAGCTAAAAAATGGGACCATGACCCATAGATTCTCTGCCAAGGAGAGGGGAAACTGCTGGTGATAGTCACACTTTCGCTGTTGTAGTTACAAAAACCACTCTTACACATCATGATATGTACTCTAATACCTTCTAAAATCCATATTGCCTCTGATCAGCAACTGTGCTGCCAGAAGGCATGACAGGGTATGCTCTTTTTGCAAGAGAAGCATCTGGTTCTTTCGTTGATGTCCCAGCTATTCTATAATGTTTCTTACACTCAGGAATGTGATGCCTCCAGGGGGCTTGGCATATCCTGGTACCACTGCTGGATTTAGACCTACTCCAAGGGACTTTTCTCCTTGTATCAGAAGTCCATCAGTATTCACTGCAAACACAAGTCGGTAACTGCCACCCAAACATCTCACAGTGAACCTCCAGTTTACCTCCTTCAAAAGAAACTATTGAACTATTTGAACAAATGTCAATGTTTTGGGGGTTTTTTAAATGCATGTGTTTTAACTTCTCAGCAACTCTTCTGCTCTTCTGCCCAACGTTCTCACTCACAGCAAGAAGAGCTACAAACCCATATTGTCAGTAGGCCCTAATGAGTCTTTGACTTGTCAGCTACTGCTATTATAGACAGCAACTGTTAAGTTTGAAAATAAACTTAACTTACGTGGTACATATGTAGAAAGTGTTACTCCATCTTGCTTCATGACTGTGTTTTGCCTTTTTAAAGGATATAGTAACAAAACCGGTTGCTTTACACTAGAGCCTTATGAGCTGATAATTTCAATTTTTGCCCTATCACATTTCCAGCATTTCTTGAAGAATTCCATTGCAAATTCAAGCGTTCTTTATATATTCAAATGTGGTTTAATACCTCTTTAGTATCACCTTGTACTGATCCCTCCTCAAGTGCTTACATCTAAAACAATGAGGAAAATAGCTCATAACACACACAGAAAGATTTCCCTGTGCAAACAGATGAAAGCAAGAATATTGCTGTAATGATTTCATTACTAGGAAATGATCCAAGGAGCCACAGTGAAAAACTACTGAAATGACAACCTGCCTTTATCCAAAGTCTGCAGGGTTTGAACATGTGTATCAGAAAAGTACAGTTCAGGAAAAATCAGCAGGTATTCACAGGAGAAATTACAACTTTCTTAATGTAATTAATTATTAGGTTTACTCAGAAGAAATTCCTCAAATTATTGAGAAACTTCATTGAAGAACCTGCTGCTCACTAAAAAGTGAGGGACTGAAAAATCAATTCAATATTCTCTGAAATGAGAAAAAAGTAACAACCCAGATCACAATTTCTGCAGTGTCCCAAAATTTCAGGAGACTGAGAAGGAAACTACAGACTCCAAGTGTAATATAGTGACAAATAACCTGCTTTACCCAGACATTGTTGAAAATGGAAACCATACCTACATTTATACAGGAAAAAGCCTTTTTTTCAGAAACTACAAGGGCTTTTTCTAAAACAAACACGATGACACTTGGAATTTATTCTGAATAATTAGAATAATCATAGAACCATCAAATAGTTTGGGTTGGAAGGGACCTTGAACGGTCACCTAATCCAATCCTCTGTGATGGGCAGGGACATCTTCAACTCCATCTGGTTGCTCAGATTTCAGTACTTCACCTTTAAACCTCAACTGCCCTTTAATTTAAGTTTATGAAAAATAGGAGGAAAGTTCAATTTGCCACTGACTTGTATTAAAAATTTAAATGGGATTAATCATCATCAATAATTTACCACCTAATCAGCTCAGGCTTACTACAGGCTTGGGCCATCTCCATCATCATCAACACTCACAGGGTCTTGACAGCTCAGAACCTCCAGGATACTGTTGAGTAATTCAACACAGTGCTTCTTCTCTTGGACCTGGAGCTGCTGATCATCCTTCTGTTCCAGTAATTCCTTCAGCTCTTTTGTAATCACGGGGAGCAGAATGTCCCTGCATTCTGAAAGAAAGCAAATTACCTTAAGAGCAAATATAAATCCAATATTACTCGCAAATAAGCCCCCCTCCAAACAGCAAAACTCAGTATGCTTTAACGACTGCAGTCCCTCCCAACTGTTGATTTTCCAGCTGTGCCTCAGGAATACTCCTAAACTTGAGTGATATTTTCCTAAGTCAACAGTAGTCCTCATATATCAAAACCACAACTTCCTGATAAAGACACTTTGTTTCGGTTAAATTCAGAAGGCTGTTCAGCTTACCTCAAACACTTGGGGGCAAATTATTCACCTCGACACAAAGCACCCGGAAATAAGCTGTGCTTAAGCAGTGACAGGATTTTAATGTAAAAAAAATAAAGCTATACTTATTATTCTTTCTGAAAATGACACAAACAGCAACAGAACTGTTCTGTGTCCATCATTTTGAAACACACCTTCTAAAGGGACATAAAAGAATGCAGACAAGGAAAAGACTCCAACGAAAGGCCCATCAAGCCTATGAGAGCAAAAGCTGTGCATATTTAAATTTAAGGAAGCTGACAGTATTAAGTTACATTCCAACTTCATGTATACATTGACTTTTAAAGACAGAGGTTCTTATAGGACATGTCAGCAGGACAAGATACACAAATGTAAAATAAATTTAATGAAGGCAGTGTCTGTCTAGGAATAAAAAATACAGCAGATTTCTGTTCTGATTTAGTACATACATGTCACTGAGTGATTTAAGTATCAACTTACTCTACATTGCTGTATAATTACAGAGAGGACAGCACAACAGTGTGAATAATGCTGAGTAGATGCTTCAAATATTTGTTATATTTGTGAAAAAACAACCTGGGTATAAAAGAGAGCTAAATGTGGCTTCAAAGGTTCCACCTCAGAGCAGTATTCGTTTAGAACTCCAGAAGCATTCCCATCACAGTCAGGGAGCTGGAGGTCTTATGGATTTCTACTCAGCTAATTCCTTAGTTCTAAAAATTCTTGTCTGTCTGTCTTAGGGAAAATAATTATATCCCCAATTGGATACTATTTTGTGTCAATACCACATGTCACAGTTTCTGAAAAAATAATAGGACAAAACTAGAAAGCCTCTGAATTACTGCAAATCTCTTTTTTAAAGAATGATTTAGAGCACCTCTACCTGGACATACAGTGATAGTTGATAAGCAAGTGCAGAGTGAGAGGAGGTGAAACAGTATCCAGTGTGATTTCAAACAAGCCAGGGGCTCAGAGTTGCCCCAAAATAAGGGTGCTAGTACAGGAAGAGAGGAGGGTAAGAAAGAAAGGAAAAGAATGGAAAGTAGATTATAAATGTCTGAATTTTGCAGATGAAGCAACAGAAGCTGTCCTTGCAGATTATTCTTATTTCAAGTAACAGCTCCAAGCCACATGAAGCCAGGAGCTTTTAATCACATCTAAGGAGCAGCATCATTCTTTGCCTCAGAAATTATCTCTACTGTTGGTAATGATTTCTACAGCATTATTCCAAGCTATAAGAGAAATCTTATTCAGTGACTAAATTACAAACTCACTTGTAAAACAGCACCTAAAGAACACATATCAACACAAGACCTGTTTGAAGAGCAGCATAAAAATGAATTTCACACAGCTTACAGTTCCTTTATGCGACTATTTCTGCACACAGACTCTTCCTGCACTTAATGCAGCCCACAGATATCCCTCTGATTCTTTCTTGATTTCCTCACATGAACCACTTCTAACAGTTAATTGTAAATGCAATAATTGCAGTGCTATTAGCTTGCTGAGGAAAAACTAAACCAAAGAAATATCATTAGCCATGTTAAAAGTTAGATGTAACACCTTAAAAGCTGGCTGAAATGTGATAGCACTTTTTTAATAAAGGGTTTGCATATTCAGTCAACAAATAAGTACAAGTTGTACATTAGATAATTACCTTGCTGCTTTTGAAAAACCTAGAAACAAACTTTAATTCTGTTTTCACTGAAATCTGCAGAAACTGTCCTTCCACAGTCTTGGGTTATTCAGGGGGGAAACAGTTCCTAATATGATCACTTCAGGATTCATTCATCAAGATTCTGACCACTCCAAAAGCATTTAAGATATAGTAAGATATATTTTGGCCACAACATTTGCTAAGCAAATTCCATTTCATGTTTGTTATGAGAAAGACCATAAGTTTTAGTCTGTTGCTGAAAGATGGCACACATTTAACACGTTTTAAAGTGGGATGAAATAAAAAGATGGACTCACAACCCAAACAAGCAGTTCAGGCTGGATATAAAGAAAAACCTCTTCCTTGCAAGGACATTCAAGCTGCAGAACTAACAAGTTGCACAACCTCTATATCCTGGGAGGTTTTCAAGACCCAAGTGGAGCAACCTGCTCTGACCAGCAGCAGAACATGGTAGCTAACTTCTCAAAGCAAGTAAGTGCCACGACACAGCAAGAAATTCGAAGGAGACTGTGAGATTTTGAGTCTTTGGATAATGAATAGTGACTGGCAAGATTCTGGGAACAAAGATATCTCTCTACATACATGCCTGTATATGTAAATCATGACATTTTTAGGGCTTGTCATTTTTTTTATCCATGGACTCCAACGTCAAGGTTTGCATTGGAAGAGATGATATCAAACTCATAGCTCTAAAGAGAGATAGGAGAAACCTACTTCTTGTCATCTTAACCCATAGCACTTGCCAGCATCACTAGAGAGACATAAAAACTGTTTCATATATATTAAACCCATATGAAAATACACATGCAATACGATTTCTCTTTTCTGACACCCCCATCCCTGTGTTCCTTTCCAGATTCTCTGACTGTGTGCAAGATATGCTGAAGGAATGATTTATCACAGCCTAAACCCCCATCTTTCCTGTAGCCCTGTGGATCCAATGCACTAACCAAACAAACCTATCTGCAGTTATACCCATGTCTACACATGGCAACATTTTGAGTCACAAATCCTCTGCTCTAAACCTGCTGTGGATAAAATATACTTTTATAAGGCTGCATAACTATTACTCCAACGATCTGCAACAGGCACAGAAACAGCTACACGTAAATCCAACATGAAGAATCCAACACGCTCAGCCTTTAACTAATCTGCAGTGATATCTAGATTCCAAACCAATAGCACGTCAGAAATTTAGCTGGCAACTCTTTTCCCATGACTACCATTCTTAAAAATAGTGCCCTTGAACACATTTCCACTTCAAAAAAACATCAGTAGGGTGTGCTATGCTAACAGGCCTGTTCTTAACAGCAAAGTTCAAAGTCACATCAAATTATGTGACATCTCAGCCACTCTTCACCTCTCACAAAGAGGATGGAACGTTATATGCACTTACCAGTTTCACATCTGCCAGGATAAACATACTTACTGCTCTCACTCCTCCAAAATAATATCCAGCTCAATTTTCAAGCTGTTAAGATGTCCCTTTGAACTGTCTGACAGCTAGCAAATATAAAAATTCCTTTTGGGCAGCTTTTAAAGTTACAGGAAGCAACTGGATAATAAAACCCTATACTTAATGAGCTTTATTTCAAAAGCAAAGGAAGAGAGTAGACTGAGCAAAATCATTGATCAAGAGAAATCCCGTATTTTAGCTACAGTCCATTTTAAATTTATACTCATATAGAAAATAAAAATGAGGTTTTCAAGGTAGATATTCTGGGTATATTAAGCACTAAATTCTACCTTACTTCACATGCCAGTGATACTCATCTGATCAATAATCAGGAAGCAGAGAAGAGATCATGAGTTACAGGTTATGTTGGACACACCTTAAAGAAGAGTGGGACAAAACTTCACTGAATTTAAAATTGCTCCATACCAGGGTTCAGAGGCCACTTAAAGCTTCCTACCAAAATACAAAATGCCCGCTGTTGTCTATAACTCATTAAACCCTCCCCCACCACGTATTTTGGTGAAATAATTAAGTCTTTGATGTAACTTGTCTTCTGCAAAAAGCCATTCCACACTTCTCAAACATGGGGAAAGCTGGGCTTCGTGCACAGACCAAATTTTCCCACTGTGCTGAGAGAACAGCTGAGGCAGAAGGTACAATTGATTTCCTCCAGTTTGAAGAGCTAATTACTCTGCAAGCTTCAGTACTCCCAGTTGTACTTGGCAATATAAATTAGAATTTGATCCATATTGGATACATACAGAATCTATTAAAAGGATTTAACATATGCAGCAGGTCAATTATTTACAGTGCATTTTCAGATGTGGGCAATGTTGAAGTGTCAAACTACGTGGAAATTCAGAGTTTGTTTAACTAGCCTTAGCTTATTAACCTGCCATTGATATTAATATCATAAAGATCAGTATATTTTAGTAATCGGATTCTGGTGTTGAGGGGTTTTTTTGGTAAATTGTTTGGTTAAAAACAAGGTTCTATGACTGTTTTTGTGACTGGCTGCTAAATAAACTCAGCTTGTTAGTTAACACAGGAGAATTACTTAATTTTGTAATGTACTTCTAGGACACTTCATAAATAGAAGAACGGGAAAATTAATTAGGTTTTATAAGATCCCTACCAGTAAAAGTCATCCCATGAGAGGATGCAATAATTCCAAGGGGTTCTCAAGAACATATACAATCAAAGCAACTGAAAAAGACCAGTATTTGTAGCAGTATCTACATTATCTCTCCATATATTTATAGCAGTATCTATATATATGGATCAATATCAAGCTCTGGTCTCAGCCTGAGCCTGCAGGTGGACTAGAGCAAACATAAACCTGTACTCATGCCTTTGCACCTTTGAAACTTCAGCTAAAACTATTTTAATAGAACATTATCCAAAATATGAAATCCTTCTACCAAACTGGGACAAAAAAAAGTGTATTGAATCAGCATATAAATTCCAGATTATAATACTAAGGTATCATTGCACAAGTTAAGCAAGCAGAATGAGCCAAGTGCTTATTTGACCATCAGCAATACATTAACTTGAAAAAGAGAAAAACAGTTGGGAAAATCATGGAAGTCAAAGTAAAATTTTATGCTGTAGTTTTTGATGATCTAGAGTCATCACTGAATGCACCCTCAGCAAGTCTGCAGGCAGCACTAAATTGGGCAGGAATGCTGATCTGCCTGAGGGCAGAAAGGCTCTGCAGAGGGGTCTGGACAGGATGGATTGATGGGTCGAGACCAACTGGAAGAGGCTCATTAAGGTGAAGTGCCAGGTCCTGCGCTCCAGGCCTGGGGCAGAGCGTCTGGAAAACTGCCAGGCAGAAAAAGGACTTGGGAGTGCTGGTGACAGCAGCTGAACATGAGCCAGGTGGGCAAGAAGGCAAATGGCACCTGGCTTGGGTCAGGAGTGGTGTGGCAGCAGAGCAGAGCAGTGACTGTCCCCCTGTGCTGGCACTGCTGAGGCACCTCGAGTGCTGTGACCACTTCTGGGCCCCTCACTAGAAAAAAAGACTCTGAGGGGCTGGAGAGAGACCAGAGAAGGGATCGGAGCTGGGAAAGGGTCTGGAGCACAAGTGTGATGAGGAGCAGCTGAGGGAGCTGGGGGGGCTCAGCCTGGACAAAAGGAGGCTCAGGGGGAACCTTCCCACTCCTGACAGGCTGTAGAGAGGTGGATGTTGCTCTCTTGTCTCAAGTAGCAATCAATAAGACAAGCAGAAGCTGTCTCAGGGGTTTATAGGCGTGGGAACAGGCTGCCCGGGGCAGTCCTGGAGTCACCATTCCCAGAGGTATTTAAAAGACACGTGGATGTGGCACGCAGGGACATGGTTAGTGGCAGACTTGGCAGTGTTTGGTTTACAGCTGGACTCAATCCTGAGGGTCTTTTCCAACCTAAACAATTCAGTAAGTCTATGATTAAGCAATTCTCATCCCCACATCTCCTCCCACACCCCAGGAAAGCTCAAGCCAGACGAAGGAGAGACATGGAGGGGATCAGACGCATATTTAAGTAATAGCTGCTTTCTTTACTGCTTGATAAATGATCTGAGAGCATCGCCAACAACATTTATTCTTCCTTAATGTTCAAAATCATGAAAAAACTCAACATTTCTGACTGGCTTTTTTATTTCTAGCTGCCTCAAACTTTATATGAACACCTAAAACATCAGCATACAGTTTGAGCATCTTGCATTTTCTTCATCAAGGTCTGTCATAAGATATAGTATTACACGTATTTATCAACCCCAAATTCCAACACACTTCTGGGATAAATTCCCCAGCAGAACCTTCCTCAATAAGAACAGGTAGATTCATTCTCTAAGGTTAAGCATTTATATGGTTTTTATTTTGGGTTTGGTTGGGGTTTTTTAACCCCTCTATTCACCTGATTCTCCTTTAGGAGATATCTAATGATTTCTTATGTACCAGGTAAGTGAGATTCACACTCTTAAGTCATTAATGCAATAATGTCATTAAAAAGACATTTGGGTCTCCTTCAGCAAAAATCACAGACGGGCTTCATTCCTGACTGCTTCGTGTGTGCAGCCAAAATGGTAATAAAGATTTAAAACCACTTTTGTCTCCCTTAGGAAACACTACTCTTGATTCCCTGGCTTGCCTGTAGTCATATCCATCTGTTAGGATGGCTTCATGCCCACTTAAAAACTGGCATGCCAATTTAATAAGGACATAGGTGTCATCTGAACACAGATTTAGAACAAAGCCTTGAAAATAGAGCCGGTGAACAACATTCTTTCAATGAGGAGAGACTTCTGATGGCAGTCAGTGCTTAATTAAAGCACCGAGCTTCTTCACAAAGGACATCTGTTCACAACTGCTGTGATCTTTCTATTAGAAGTCTTGTCTTCCCTCTTCGTTATTTGCCATTTAACTCTTTGCTGGGAGCCCAAAAGTGACGAATTTAAAATTGCATATTTTTAATTCGCTGCTAAATCTAAATTCCAGTTTCACAGTTTAGATCAGAACCTCAGAAAGGGAAGGTGCCACAGGTCACACACAGGCTCTGACAGCACTGCCAGATGCAAATCCTTTTGGCCTCCTGGAAGCTACTTTTAACATCCAGGAAGAAGAAACACACCCCAGTTGCTGGCTGTTCATCATGCAGCAGCCGAGGCAAGGCACAGATCCAGCATTAACACTCCCAGCACCTCACTGCAACCAGGCACCGCTTTGGGAACACCTTGAGGCTGCCAGGTGGGTTTATCTCCAAGTTTCTCCACTCCTCATGGGAGCTGAGCGCTGCCAGGTATTCCAAGGCAGCCAGAACTTCCAACACTACCACTGCTGGAGCCAAAACAGCCCTTTCAGCATTCGGTGCCTTTTCCAGCTTGCAGTCATTGCAGCTGCCAGCTGGGAACACAGGCTTGTCAGCACATCCTCTCTGGCACACTCAGATCTTTAAGGTCCTTTCCAAGCCAGGCCATTCCACGTTTCAATGAATATTGATGAATTCCGACTTGCAAGCTTCCACACGGCACTTAATTCACACGCAGTATGTGTCGCATCAGCTGCTGGAATATGTCTTTGTTCTCTCTCTTCTACTTGAAGTATTTCTAAACCAAGTTTTATACATACTTTTAGAAGTTTGTTATTAAACTAATTCGCCTGCTTTGACTTGGTTTTCCCTCCACGTAACAAGATTTCTTATAAATGTAACTAAAAAAAAAGCCGTAATGGGTCCAGTCTAACAAAAAGTTACCAGTAGCAATATGAGCATGTCACTTCCTCCTCCATAAATCGAAGTAATGGCTTTAATCTACATATGTTCGTCACAAATGTAGGCAGACAAATACCTACAGATATGCCTATGCCATCCCTATCCATATCAAAATATTGCAGGAATAAAACTGGCAAAAAATGACTACAGCACTTGAAGTGATGGTTTAAAGGCAATGTACCCTTGGGAAAAAAGCCAACAAGTAAAAAAGCTAAATACAAAAATCAAGACTGAATCCACAGAAAAAACTGTGTGTCTATAGAGAACAATTTTAAAGGAATTTATGAACAGCGGGTAATTTCAATTTTTTCCCAGGAGCTAAAACAGGGGAGTCATTAACAATAACATGCATCAACAATCTCCTGTGCTCAAACACTCCAAAATGTTGAGAAGTTGTGTTCAAAACAGTGGAGGAAGAAAAATCACAGAAAAAAACCTGACAGAAACCTCTTAAGAACTTGTAGGAACAAACCCTAAGATTATAATAGTTAAATCAATATCTATAACTCAATTCTGGCCAGAATAATTAAATTGAAATATGTTTAATCAGAAATTAGGGCTTCTTCGATTTCTTTTTTTTAAACCTTTTTCTTAACAGTTCTGAAGGTAACAACGATACACCGGGTCAGCAACACAAACTCCCAATAATTTATAGGTAGTTACACAAAGTATTTCACAGGTGACACTCAGTAATGTAGACACGAGTGTTAGGAAATCAGTCTCATGGTGTGTGCAAGAACGTGTCTTGTTTAAAGCACACTACAATACAAAGAGTGATGAAAATAAAACCCTGTAGTCTCAGCATTTCTGGGGGATGTGGCAAATGAACCCCAGGTGCTGACATATGTCTGCTGCTGCTGTTCTTCCAAAGCCAGCAAGCGGTTTGCACGTGCGGAACACGCGGCGGCTGTGTCCAGAGCCACCCCGGGACGGGACCTGCACCTTCAGCCAAGACACTGAAACCCCGTTCCCACCCCTGCCCGGGACCATCTGTGTGACCTACTTAGGGTTTATGTTCTCGGAGCAGGTCTCTCAGAGCTTTGCTGCAGCACAAACCCCTCATCAGGAGGGGAGCGCCGAGGGAACACCAAGTCAAAAGCAGCGGTATCGATAATACACATTTTATCATGTGTGGGAGCGTTTTAGATTCGTTTCACGCCCATAAAAAGCAATTCTCCCCGGGCTAACTCATTTACAAATTTCAGCATAATGTCGGTGAATATTCCATGGCCAGCTTAGAATGAGCATCTACCTCCAAATGCTGTAAAATCAGCAATATTAAATACAATAAAAACTCTGTGATTTCTGAACAGCTATATCTTATGTGTTGATCTCTCAAAAACGGAGAGAGGTGAGGGAATTTTGGCAATAGGCTTCATTAAAACAAACAAACAAACCCAACAACAGTGATGCCTCAAAGCATTTTACGCAGAAATTATCTAGCAAACTTTTTCAGAAGAGGGAGAGAATAATCCGTGACATCCCACTATACAAAGGGAAAGACTGATGACAGGAGGCAGTTTCTTACATAATAAATGAGACTCTCAGATCCCATTAGGGGTGCTTCTACAGGACAAGAAAACCATTTCTTGCCCTCTGGGATTTTAAAATAAAAAAATATCGAGCAATCTAAAAGGAAAGTGTCAAAAATTAAGATTTCTTGTCCTCTGACCAAAAAGGACATAATAGTCTTAAGACAAAACAGCATAAAAGTCTCTTCCTGTGCTCACACATCCTGTTAGAATGTTTCTAAATGTTACGAAGAAAGTGCCCAAGCAGCAAAAACATTCATCTTCCTCCACTCAGCCACTCAAACACCTGAACTGCCAGAACCTCTCTGAACTGTGTTACAGTTACAGATTGGGAACAAGAAATCAATGCCTTAACAAAAAACCTGGCAATGTAATTTAAAGGCTCCTCAAAGCGCTGTGGTGCTGTGGGGCCTTCGAAGATCAATCACAGCAGCAGGACCCTGGAGCCTGTCTGATGAAATCACTCTATTCCACGAGTCTACAGTGAAAACCTGGGAATACCTGGGAACTCACAGCAATAAATTCAGTTTGCCCTCAAGGTTTCCAACTCCAGGTTCACGTGAAACTTATTTAATAAAGGCAAATTTCTCTGGCTTTTTTTTTTTTTAATTATTTTTTGAAAACACTTTTCCATGTTTTCACAAGTCTGTGAATATCAGTGGGTCAAAGAAAAGAAATGCCAGCATATGGAATCCAATGGAATTATAACGACAATACCACTGGGAATGGATGTGAATTAATTGAACTGGAACTGGAATGAACTACATTGAAAGAGACTAAATACTAAAATCTGGAGGAAAAATGGATAATCTGAAACAGGCACCAATTAATAGACTTGACTGTAATTAGCAATGTAGTTAAATATATTCCATATTCATGGCAGAAAAAAATACTACCTGTTCCAGATGAACGTGAACTTTAGTTAATGATACTGTTGGCAATCTCATCGTAATTATCACTCTGGATCCTGTTCTGTGATAGACTACATGTGCTTTCACTCCTGTAAATCAGCTTCCAGCTCATTGAGTGCAGTAATGAATTAGGCCCCATCTACACCCTACACACAGTTGGTTCTTTACTCAATTAATTTTAAAATCAATTGTATTAAATGCAGAGCAAAAAAGCATCTTTGGAATTTTCTATTTTAAACCACAGCAACGTAAAAAAAAAAAAGTAAAAATATTTGTTTGCTATTTGCTGTGCACAGTATTACAATAGCACAGTACAGAAACAGTTTCATACCACTGTAATATTAAAGATACTTAATTGAATATTGGTCTTTTCACATTCTTCAGTGCCTGCACTTCAACACGTTGTGGACTTTCCCTTTCAGGGAATTACAACCCAAAGGCTGAAAACAAAACATGAATGCAGATAATCAAACAATATTAGTAAGATAAAAACCACCCTGCAACTATTACAAGGATGATTTTCTGCCATCAGCAATGTAGGGGCAGGTTGGGTGAAAGGAAAGGCATAAAAATCATTGCCAAAAAGAGAAACTCCATTATTAATTGGCTTAACAGGTATTTGGGCAACACCACCAAGGCAATAGTAACATTTTCAGTGGCCATCCTGTGTTACAGGAATGACAGCTTCATGGAATGGTCTCAGGGAAAGGAAAATGTATTTGCAAGAGTCTGTTTGACCTGATTGAGTTGCACTGAGAATGGTGGAAAAGTATGTGAGCCCTCCCAATAAAAGAAAAAAATAATAAAAAAGGGTTCAGGCATTTTAAATTCTAAATAGCAGCAATTCTAAACCCTGAGATGCCAAAAAGAAGCTGTTTTATTCTGTCACTTCATCAAAATACTGAAGTACAAAATCTTTGCCTGAATATTTTCTAGTTAGCAAGAATACCCTCTGGTTAGCAGTACCATGACACAAGCCATGATATTGTGAAAACAATATTTCACAACAAAGCTAAAACAAATTCAGCATGTTTCAGCTTTATTTTAAAATGACTTGGACTTAATTTCTCTGTTTTGGACAACTGCTTCAGAGGACTTCTCTTCTTTTGAACTAACACATTAAAAAAAAAAATCCATTTCCCCAGGCTCCTCCAAAAACAACATCTAAGTACTATTATATAATTTTATACCAAATATTACATTGAAAAACATTTTAGGGTAGACCTTGCATATGTGATCACCACAAGCATATGAACAAGCCATTAATCTCTCCATATTATCAAACTGATACCCTTGAACTGTCCATCATTAGAGCAAGTTTGGATCAATGACCACTCAGATATCCAGGACACAGAGGGAAGCAGCTGGGCTGGCACATGGGTTGGGTAGGAAATGCTGCCTTCGTGCTCTCAGCTGCTTGGGTTTGCTGTCAAGTGTCTGATGTGAGCAAAAAATAGCAGAGAGGTTTTGGATGATACAGTTTTTTTAATCTACAAATTCAAGACTAAATGAACCCACTAACTACCTGTCTGGGGAAAATGAAAATGTATTAATTATCTGGTCAGCAGTATGCAAACCCCACCATTTATTGGTTTTATTAAAGGTCCCCAGAATTCAAAAATCCTCTTAGCAAAATTTCTTATTCATTATTCCCTAAAAAAATGCAGAAACAAAACACATCTACCCTTTTTAGAATTCACAATGTACTCTGAGGCAGACATTTTCCACAAGACACCAGCTATATATTTCAAGACATCAGACAAGCTGCATTTACAAGCAGCCAGCAATCTATTATTATTATTTATCTGCAGGCAGTAAAAGCTTTACAGAGTAGTTTGCATTAACAGACCACAGCTAAGGCAAAGGCTTGCTAAACACATGAAACAAGCACCACACCAAGCATATAATGGAAGCTTTTTGGGAAACCAAACCCACATTCTTTGTCTTCTGGACCATACAGGCATAGGGAAGAAAGGAGGAAGACACAAGAGAACAGAATTGTGGAGCACACAAATTCTTGCATGCTCAACTATTTTCCTTCTGAATCTTTATCAGGGATTTATTCCTCCTTATACAAGCCTGGGATGTGCTGTCCTGACCAACCCTCCTGATCTATGAACCAGTAACAATTGTACTCCAGTGAGGCAAGTTTATTACGAGAGAAGTTATTGAACCAAAAAAAAAAAAAAAAGGTTTATAACTTACACCTAATTTCTCAGTATTACCAACAGTCAGGGTGACTGACTGAATTCTGTAAGCTCAAGGAGTTCAAGACTCTTTTAACCCAAGAGTCTTTCAGTTTTGTGAGAGAATATTTCTCCTTCTGGTCTAAATGTTACCTCAAGAACCAGAGATAAAACTATGACTGGCACTTCTGATCTCAGAAGCAGCAGCAGTAAAAGCAACTGGTAATGCAGTGATATATCAGATTGTGCTTATAAAACTGAAATACAGCCAACTACCAGAGAAAACTGTGAATACAGAATTAGAACTGTTTGCAAATTAATTAGTTGGATCTGCTTGTAATAGCTCTGATCAATGTCTGGAGATATCTCAGCTGTAGCTGCTTCACCAATTCAAGCAACTGTGAATCTTAAATATAGTTAAAAAAATCACAGCTGATGACCATGAAACTATTAACATAAACATTGCTCAAAATGATAACAATTGAATCTAAATAATAAATAATCTAAATAATCTAAATAATAAAACCAGTTACATTGTTTTCTTGATTTTTTTTTATTCCGAGAAATCTACAATGTTCTAAAAACACAGCAGATACAGCTAATTGTAGTTAAGGCTACAAATATAGATTTCAGTCTCAATAGAATGCAACACAGGTCTAAAAATAAAGTGCAGTTTTTGTCTGTCCTGGCTAGTTAGAACTGCATCACTCTCCTGGCAACACAATGAAATGAGCAAAGCAATCCTCTCTCAATCTACTCATGCTCAGGACTATTTGCTACCCACTGTTGTGCTGTCAAGTTCCTGGAATATTATCTATAAATTGTCAGAAACTGAAACTCTGACAGAACAGACATCAGCATTCATCTGAGTAGTCTGTGCCTTTCAGGTTCTGAAGGTTATCTGCACAGCAAGGAGATGCGGAAGGAGAAACAAGTCATCTGGGCCAGGAGAGAGGAGGCAGAACACTTGACACTGGAGATGGAGTCAGCCATGGGAAACCTGGCTTCTCTGATAGAATTCCTTCAGCAATAATTCCCTTTCTGTGATAATATGAAGGAAAACTAAGCATAGGGCTGATAAAGACGTTGCATTACCATTAACACCCCTGAGAGTGGAGAAAGACACCAGGTTCTGATGAAGGTGAAGAAACATCATAATTCCTGTAACAGCTCAATATAGCCCAGCACAACGAGATTTTTTTGTCCTCTTCCCAGGCCTTATAAAACAGCTGCCTTCACTTCATTTCCCTATTTCGTTATAGACCTTCACATGGGTTCAAAGGATGTACAGCTCACCCACAGGAAAACCACACTCAGAGCTCCTGGGAGCCCCAGCTGTGCCTTGCTGTAGGCTGGCACCCACACTGTGCCCAGCAGCCCACACGCCTGCCTTCCACACTCCCTCAGCATTCCTTGGACTCGATTTCAAAGGTGGATTGCACAAAACACAAGCCAGTCAACGTTTTCACACCTATTTATTTGAAGCCTTGAAGGTATTTTATATTTACCTTGTTTTTTAAAGAGGTTGCTGCGGACTATTTCCTTCATGGACTGCACCTTCTGCTTCTGGAGCTTCACTGGTGGAATGCAAGTGTAAAATTCATACAGGAGTTGGCTGCATGTAAAGGAAAAGTGCCATAAATATCACACAGATGAATTCAAATTCATCATGTGTAAACAAAGACGGAGAGGCCATGTATTTCTAAACATTTATCACTTTTTAATACTTATGTTTACTTGTATATCACAAATATTGACAAGGGACCAATATCTGGTTACAAAGAAAACTTTCAAGAGAAACAAGATCAGGATGAAGTAGATTTTGTCCATGATTACAGAAGTTTACTACTTTCCATTTACTTTATTACTTTCCATTTTTGTGCGTGGTGGAGGTAATTTGTCATGGCCTGACAAATAAAGATCCTTTTTCAAACTGCTAAGGTCAGATTTGTTTTTCTGGAATAGAGTTTATTGTAAGGAATGGGGAGGGGGAGAAGAGAAGAGACAAATAAAAAAAATAGATTGCTCCACTTGCTTATTTTATTCACCAAGTTGCTGTGTAAGTATTGGGGCACCATAACAAATTCTGGCATTATTTAAGTCAGGTGACAACTCCCTGTCAAAAATGTGTGCCCAGAGTTCTACCACTCTCTTGATTAGTGACATAACTGATCTTTGATCATTGATCTTCGTTGACATAAACTGATCAATAAGGATTCATTGCTGACATCTGGGAAGCGTTCAAAAGCCGCTCACCTCAGTAACTTGGCATCAAAGACCTTTTCAACGTCATGAAGAACCGATGGGATGTACTTCAAGGCAGCGACCTGGATGGATGGACGTACAGATCATGGCAATGTATGTTTGCATGTACATGAACAGTACAGAGCACACAAACAAATGCACACGAAACAAACTCATAAATTTGGACTTCTTTCCTCAGGCTGAAATTTTACATCACAGTTGAACACATTTTCACCACAGAGTCAACACAAGGGCCCTTATGCTGAGGATATGCAGAGGAACTTAAATACAATATACCAAGTAGATCATACTCTCTTTGCAGACCAGTGGAAGGGTTAGGATTGTCTTTGTAGATAATACTCTCTTTGCAGGCCACTAAAAAAGTGTCACTGTGATGCAAATACGTAAAGCAAGCACTGATCAAAGCAGCTCTTTGATCATACTGTTGTATCAATTCCACCCCAGAATGTGCCATGCAGGAGGCAGAAGTCAGGAACAGTCACCTACCCACCCCAAAGCCGCACCTTCTAGAAGAGATGAAAGGGGGTTTCCTGTCTCCAGCAAAACATCTGCAGCCAAGCTTTGGGATGGTTTATCTTTTGCTATCAATTTCTGAGGTATATTTTGACAGTGCACTGGGATAATCAAACCTTACCCTGACGGGGGTAAGAAAGAGACACTTTACTCTTCTCACATGGGTAAGAATAATTCAACAGGAGATTTTCAGGCTCAAAATCTGAAGGCTAGTATCCATAAAGCCTAACTTGCAGTACTTCACTTCATTCTGCAATTTTAGGGTGTGAATTCCTACTAACATTTCACTGAAAACCAAGTTCCAGTGATGTGAAGTCTTCTATTACCAATCTGATAGAGGCCTGTCCAGGCTCAATACTTCTCTGTACCTCTACACAGCAAGCTTCTTGTTAAAAACTTCATCTCTTTACTGAGGGTAGGGAGGTTAGAATAAAGATAATCAGAACACAGCTTCCTTTGGCTCTCATTTAGACCTTACAGACACCATAAAGATATTATTTTATTTCTATGAGCCTCTACTGTAATAGCCAATTAAAAAAAAATAAAAAGAACTTTTAAGGTCTTGAATCAAAAAGAAAGAATTTAGTCTGCAGCAAGGTGTATACAGTATTTCAAAGTGGCTCAGTGCTGGCTTAAGATACCTTCAGATTAAGTCATTCCTCTGCAGATCTCATGCCACACTCAAACAGGAAAAGGTCAAAGGAGCGTTTAAAAGCTGTTGCCACTTCAACTAAGAGATTGTATCTTCTACTGATCTTTGCCGTTATTAGTTCCTTGAAGCAGGTTGGGGGGAAAACGTTTGGGTTTTTTTTTTTTGCTTGGTTGTGTTTGTCTTTAAACAAGACTGAGAAACTCTGGGCTGTTTAAAACATGTGCCTGTGTTGGGCTAGAAACTCATCCTGGCTCCACTTTTATTTCAGCAACGTGCTGTTCCTCACTCTTCAAGCCACGAATACTTTATGAAGACCCTGTACAGCAGCACCATCTGAGTTTCATTTTACAGCAATTCACAGTTACTGTGAAAGGTGTTTGATAAGGGATAGAGCCACCAGCGGCCACGGAATAAGCTATACTCCAGACACTTGGTCTGTTGTGCTCTGCCTTTCTCACATTCCCTGTTCTACACTTGTTTGAGGATGGAAATGGGAAGGACACAGCTCCCACTCCTCTGCAGATCCACAGCACCAACTGAAGTACGATAACAAGTCTATCCCTGCACTATTTCAGACTCCCAAGTTTCATTTGCAATAATTGCTTCAAATGATGCACTGTGGACACAAGTGAGCACTGCCCTTAATGAAGTCATAAAACCCTCCTAGTCAGCAGTACAAGATGTTCTCTATTCTTCAGACCTTAAGAGATTAGTTTTTTGAGCGGGATACAGATAAACCCTCAGCACTGCAGAAAATTATTTCTTACATATACAATGTACTGTTAAATTTATTTTAACCTTTACTCCTGCCCAAGCTTATTTTTAGCTGCCCTCTTTTGCAGCATTACATTATACATATTCATGAAATTCGAATACCCCTGAGATAAACAGTACATTCAGAGAAATCATTGGTGCTCTGTTTCTTAATCTAATTTTACTTGCTATCAAGGCAACTTGAACAAGTTACTGTGCCGGCCCCCACTGTACACAACAAACAAAGCATCACTCTCAGTACCTTTCCAGCTTTATTTTCTCATAAAAACTGTACAGAGATGCACAGATTTAAGTTCTTAGAATCTACTGCAGCAACATGGGTGAGTCAAAACTGCCTGGGAAGAATGAGAGGAGAAAGGCATCATCTTCACGTTACATTATCTTCATTCTTTTCGATGCCACACACAATTTCTTCTCCCTGTGCTACAATAACCTTGAGAACATGTCATATAAGGTTTCTGAGATCACACAGAGAGCGCTGGGAGTTGTGCTTTGTAAAATCAGTGCCTGGGAGCAGGCTGGGGAGAGCTGACATTTGCAAGGGACGGGACCATCTGGAGGTCAAATGTGGTTGGAACAGTTGGAAAAGAAGCTGGGGCTTGATTTGTAAATGAAGATTGAGAGCACAGGCTGGTCAGTGAAAGGGCACACGCACAGACTGCGAGTCAGGAGTCAACAGTATAACCTCCTAAAAACACTTAATCTGAAATTTAAAAATCGTGCATCCGATTTTATTCGCCAGAAATATGAGGCGATTTACACAGGCACAAAATAAATCTGCTGGAATTGTTGGGGTTTTCCCCCCTCAGTGCTACGGGAAAGGAAAGAAGGTATTGACAAGTCCCTACTCCCTCTCACCCCCAGATCCTCCCTTCACCAAACTATTCGCAGGTTCTGGAAATTTATTTTCAGATTTCCAGATTTCAAGGAGTCCATCCCTCAGAATTACAGGCTTCATGAAAATATATCCCTAAGAACTACAAAAATCCATCAGCAATGGCTACAGAGGAGCAACATAAATGCAGCAGAGCTGTAACATCATCCCTGCCGAAGTAAATTAAAGAAAGGTTAAAGTCTAATATCTAGGAACTGCTACCACCAGAAAGGCAGTGTAAGTTTGGAAATTATTGTTTTAAATAATTGCAAGAAAAATCTGTGCAAAACTCTTAAAAAGAGGAATCCTTACCCCTCACATGCACACTGGTACTTGTACTAGTGAATTTATAATACTCCCAATCTCGTTTGGATTAACATGGATTTCCAGTTTACCAAGAATAAATTAACAATTCAGCCCTCAGCTGTTCAAAGCTTACATTAACAGTACCGAGAAATAGAACTAGAGATTTACCCTTCTCAAAGCTCAGGCACTACAGTAAGTCAAAGCCTTTGTTCACTTCAGTCAGTTTTAGAACAAGGGACTGAAAAACTAGATTTTTAACTTCTTGTACACTTATACAGCATTTAGGAAGTAAGATATTGCTCGGTAGATAAAGCTAAATTGAAACAATAAAGTGCTTCTGGCACTGACTCGGCTGTTCCATATAAGATGTAATTTTATAAACAATCTTCTCCTGAGTAAATTAATATTCAACACAAGTCTAAGTACGATTCTATCAGTAAAAGCGACTGGGAAATTACTACTGACTAAAATACTGTGTTCCACGTTTAACAAAAAAAAAAAAAAAAAAATTAGCAGAGACCAAGACATTTCAGGTTTCAAAATAATTCTTTAAATCTTCTAAAATTAAACCTTAAAAGTTTTTGGACAACCAAGGATGACAAAAGAGTGAAAAATTCACATTCCAAGGTTCTGCAAACTAGTTCATTTTAAGTTTCAACATCTTGAGAAACCCAATTACTTTAACTTTCTTCTCTGATTATCTTCAGACCATAATCTACTTGAACACATTCAGCTGGTCCCTACCAATCTGTGTTCCACTTTAATTCATATCAACGATAATTTCCACTGTGACAGATTTAAGGCTGTTTTGATATGCTGATTATTCCTCCATTTTTGCAGCAGACTCTTTGAACTTTCCTCTCTGGGTATGTGGAGTGTAACCCCTCTGGAGTCCCGTGTGTCCGTGCTGACACCGAATAACTGCCTGTCCCTTACTCTGCCAAGTGAAATCTGTACTACTACAGCATCTATCACTGTCATCTCAAACTCCCCAAGGGAAATCAGTGGTGCATTTAGGCAGAGAGGCAGATTTATGAATTTCTTTCTACTTCCTTCTCTTCCATCTCACCAGAAATTATCTCTATTTTTCTGGCCTGGATCC
The DNA here is from genome assembly GCA_013396775.1 of Cephalopterus ornatus. Taxonomy (NCBI): domain Eukaryota; kingdom Metazoa; phylum Chordata; class Aves; order Passeriformes; family Cotingidae; genus Cephalopterus; species Cephalopterus ornatus. The sequence goes on along the minus strand of VZRE01007298.1, from coordinate 168,049 downwards.
ACTTGCCAGAGCAGGAGTCCAGAGTATCATCATGGAATTCTCCTCCAAACAGGCACAGAAATACACACTGTCTGTTGTGAAAGCTGTGGCTGACATTTCTATGGAGCTCACGATGAAATGGAGGGACCCTTCTTTTATTTTTTGTTCCCCCAATAAACTTCTTTTCAGCAGCCAGCACCAAAGTACAGTGGGACACTTCTCATTCCATGCCTCTCCTGTTCAGATTTTATAACATTAATGCAGTAGGTTTTATTTCCTGCGTGTAAAGCAAACCCTTTGCAGGCTTCTTCCAGAGACACAGCTGTATGAGTCAGCAGGAGTGGGAACAACAGCAAAGTTAGGATATAATCAGTATAAACAGTATTTCACACCTGCCATAAAATGTTCCTGCTGAAAAGAAAACTTACGGTACCTGGTACAGATTTAGATACCTGAAAACCCTGTAGTGCTTCATGCTTATGAATAAACAGCACCCATTTTTCACAACTGGCAGCACCCATTAGAAAACCAAAATCTTAATTTTCAATATGGTGTTGAGCAGAGCACAGCTGTTCAGTAGCCAGTCTACCTTTGAGCCACTCTTACGTGCTCTTTAAGTCAGCACAGATTTCTTTAATCCTTCTAAGAGATGCTCAGTTCTATTTTCAAGGCTCTGCTGTTTCTTGCAAGCATCAGCAGAGATACAGTTTTGCTAAACAGGTGTAATATTAAGAATAACATTAAAAATACAAATATGGAGATGAGGGTAAGAGCACAGTCAGGATTCCTTAATGCCATGCTGCCACTGGCATTACAATAGCCCCTGTTCCAAAACACACCCACCAGCCATTCCAGAGGCAGATTCCACTCTTGCAGACCCGTTAATGTGCCCCAGCAACAGTCAAGGAAGGAAAACTGTTTCCTACAACCATTTCTTGTCACTCGGGAAGAAACTCCCCTGCCCATTAGAGCAAACAGAGGGACAATCCCACACACCCAGGTGGAGATCCAGGCCCTCCCAAAGAGCACCGGCCAAAATCCAATTCTCAATTAACACATGGATAGCACAAGTACCATAAGAGCAAACATTATCATAGAAACTCTTTCAGTATTCCTTCAGAGATGTTTGGGCTTCTCCCTAAGTTTCTCCTGCTTCTGATGCAGTGTTCACACATACAAACTACTCCCAGGAAGGCCTCCACAGAATAATCAAATAATAACAGAGTGTATTTGATTGATTTTCAAATGCCTTTAAAATATTGCTGCAATCATGGCATTATACAATTAGAGAGTATTTGCTTTTTGGCTCTTTTGCAGCTGCACATTAACACTCCACGCAGAGTGTCAGATAATAAAAACCTCAAGGTCAGACACCTGAGGTTTTATTCAAGACAGGCTTTTCCACTGGCTTCCACTTCTAGTCTCAGTCAGATCAAAAGGAATCAAAACACAAAACCAGAGCAAAATTCAAGCTCAATAATAACAAAGCATGTATGAAGCATCAATATTCCAGCTGCCCAATAAATCTCTGCTTTTTACTCATGGAAAGCCTCGGTAGTTCTCTACTTTAATAGAGAAATACATACAAATTATTTTATATTAATGATGCTAATAGCTCCTTTTCCAATTTTGTTTTGAAGGTCAGATTCCAAAGTGTCAGAATAACTAAGATTGATGTAAATTAGCATCTTTTTCTCGATTTAAAAAGAACAAAAATTAAAAGGCCACAAATAAAAAACATATAAAAACACCAAATCCGACTGGTTTCCAAGAACACACCAACCTGCAACAAAATGGCAGTTTTATGTTGGCTTTTCATCAGGCTGTTGATGGATTCAAAGAGTCTCCTCATGGATTCTTCAAATTCTGTCTGTTCTTTGCCTTCATATAATCTGTTGAGAGATGCAGTAGGTTACCCTCTCACAGTCACAAAGTTTCATCATCCCAAATTTGATTTGACATTAAATATATATTTCAGGAGTTGATCCAATTTTGGGTACAGATATTTCCCCAGCGGGTTACACCTACCGTTCCCTGTATTGTGTAGAGATTGTTCAGTTTGAACATAACAACTCTGAATTGTTTTAAAAGCCTCTAAAGCACGACACCTCCCAGGTTTGAGCTTCTAAAACTCATTTCCCTTTCAAAGTGACTTATATGCAAAATAAAAAAAAATAATTTCTTTTTCCCCACTACAACTGAGCTACTTCAGAATATTTTTCACAAATTATCACTATTTCTGTCTTCTGCTGCTATTGCCACTTTTTCAAAGTCCCATTAACCAGTCTAGTTTTTTGGGGGGGGGAGAAAAAAAAAAAAGTCTCTCTTTGACACTTTAAAGTGAATTTAAATTGAGCTCACTCCATTATTTCTTCATTCCCTGTCCTAAAGTTGGAATCTCTGAGATTATTTCTCCTGTGTTATTCATACTGGCTATTAATACTAAACACTGCCTGAATAAACAGTAAAAACACTGGTGACATGTGGAATTAATTGTGTGAAACAGCTGTCAAAAGATAAAGAAAAACAAGATAAGAAAAAAAAAGGCAATAAGAGAATCCTGAAATGGGAGGAGAACACTGTGAGCTAAATGCTGTGCCCTCACTGCTCTGTTTCTTCCATCAGAAGAGGAAAATCTCTTTAAAGTCCTGTATTCCAGAGTCATGTGCTTTTCTTTTCGATGTGAAACAGAACTTGAGGAGAACCAAAGGCAAATCGAGAGCTTTTGGCTACAACAAGTGAAAATCAAAGCTGCTAAACCAACCCCCAGCATCCAAAACGTTGTGTGGAGAGGAAAAAACAATAAATACATGTATCTAGTACACTCTGCTTGAGGGATGTCCTTACTGAGGTGTGAAAGCTGAGGAAAAACGCCAGAAAAATTACATTTGAAAGGCATCTTGAAACATATAAGTCCGAGTACAAGCACACTTACGTAGAAAATCATCTCATTTATTATCAGGTGGTATTTTAGGAGCTTAGGTTTTGATCAAATTATTTCTCTTTTCCTCCCATAGTGGAGACTGTGGTATATGGGCACTATTTAAAATGATCCTTCAATGGAAACACAGTACATTTAAATTGTAACAATGTGACAATGTCTCACTCTAAATGTTCATTAAATTCCTTGGCTAATGTACTGATACAGCTTTTATTTACTATACGACGTTGCCACAAAAGTAAACAAAGTTTCTTGAACATATTTTTTTTATGCAAGTGGAAACTTAAAAGTTTCCTTGACGAAACCTGAGGGACAAGGAGGGAGGTGGAAGCTTCACACATCGTCTATTAAACACGCTTTTTAAATTTAAACGTGGTTTTTAAATTTACTGTAAGTAGAACGATGATTCTATTTCCTGACTAATCATCTAGCTTCTATTTAGACACAATGTTCTTTGTCACATTTCAATCAAATTTAAATATACTGAGTTTTAGAACACCTCAGATCTGGGAGGTGTCATGTTTTGGAGGCTTTTAAAAAAATTCAGAGTTGTGTTCAAACTGAACAATTTCTACACAATACAGTGAACAGCAGATATAAACCAATTAAAGTCACTTCTTCTGAAAGCAGATTTTAAAAGAAAACTAATTATTTGCTTGGAAACAACTTCACCAGTGTACATGAATTTCACCGCCAAAAACAATCGTAGGCCAAAGAAAGGAGGAAAACAAATACTTGATGTTTTCAGAGTCTGTGTTATGCAAACCTTTGGTTAGTGTATACAACCTTCCTACAAAATACAGTCACTGAACAAACAGCTGCACAACAGAACCAGGGCTCAGCTGAGTGGAGGCAAAAAAAATGTTGCTTTCCTTATATCTCTATGGTTTCAACAGCATCCAACGAAAGAAAATTAAAGTGGAACTTGGTTACTTCGATGCATCTGCCTGACAACAAGATAAAAAGTCTATTTTATGTCTAATGTTACACATCATTAATTTATCTCTTTCCCACACAACTTTTGCTTTGTAATGTCTCTTACCTTTCAAAAAAGGCATCTCAGTTTTTTTAAGCAGCCCATCAAATCAAGAGAGAGTGATCTAAAGATCTGTCTCAGCTCTGTTCATTCAAAATATCTCCAAAATATCTTCATTCAAAATGTCTCCAAGAAAGTCAATGTCAACCCTTGGAAGTGAAGTACTTTAATGGTAAATCCTAAGTTTTCTCACGGGAAGAAAATACATTAATCCGCATTTTTAGGTATTTTCTTCTTTTCCAGGACCAGTCTGACAACAGGGAATTGAGTGGAAAAAGTTGGATCCCAGCAGCTGTAGCTGCATATCCAGTGTCAGGGGATTCTGGTCACTGTTTGTTTTTTGGAAGAGCTGTTACTGCCTAAAATAATAATTGCCCAATGAATTTAGAGTTTCAGACTCTAGTTCAGTAGGAACAGATATGTGTAGCTAATCACCTGAATATGCAACATGCTGCAATAACCTAATTTATGACACATTATCCAAAGTACACTGGAGATTAAAATGGAGACTGAAGCTCTCTCTGGACCAAACCCCTGCCTTCTGACCTTCAGCCATACAGGAAATTTTCCATAATTCCCTACACAATGCTTCCTTCCCCATGACTCTAAATGTCCTCTTTTGCCATGACACCTCTTATAAAAATATAAAATAAAGCTTTTGAAGTACCAGCTATGTTCTGTTCCCATGAGCACCATCTCCTCCCTTATACAGCTTCCCACATTGTTCACCTGTACCCATCTATAAATAGTAAATTCCTAGAGGCGAGGATATTTCTAAGGGACTTTCTACCAGCAGCAATTACCTTCTGAATCCACTCTTACTTCAACCAAAAATTAATAATTCATCAAATAGACTTAGTATTAAAAAACTATAAATCTACATGGATTTTTAAAAGAAATGGGCAGTGGAATAATAGAGGAAAAATTGTGTTAGAGCTCCTACTGAGCAAAAGAGCAGAACACCCTTCTGTTCTGTTGGATGCCAACCACAAACAGAACATCCAGTCACTTGCTCTACCTCTAGCCCCGAGTTTGCCACTGCTTATCTTCTGCCACCGCTTTTCTTAATCCATGTGGCAAAGGGACATCAGAACAATCATGAGGGGAAAATTAGCTAAGGATAACTGGAAAAACATGAAGCAGAAGGGAGGAAAGGGGTCTGTGGTATATGGTGAGTCCTTAAGGGCCAGGTGAGTTATGGGGACGCGTGTAGTTTTTCTCCTTCCAGTTTTCAGCTCCTTCATTCTCCCATCCTCCTTTTTCCCCTAAACCTGAGTACTGCTTGTAAATACGACACCTCCTCTGTTTGCCTGAGCTACGCACACCCAGTCCGTGGAGTCCTCCCTGCAAGTTCCTTAACTGCAGATCTGAAACCCCAAATTCAGTTACAGAAAATGCCATTGTGCTGTGCCCCCTCGGAGCTGCTGAACACCACGTTCTCAAGGACAAGCCTCCAGCCTCCAGCCATCTGTTGCAACGTTTGGCCATCCATTGGTCTTAGGCCAAGCCACCTGACACAAAGAATAATCACCCTTTGAAACCTGCTGCCACTACTAAATACAACTCTGGAACTTAGACTGAGCATCAGAAAGCAGATTTGTGAGCATTCCCTCTCCAAAAAAGATCTCAGCAGTGCCTGTATCTTAGGCCAGCTGCCTGTTTTCTATTTTATTTGTAAAATTAAAAACAGTTCTGCTTTTTCTGTTTCTCAGGTCTCCTTCTATTTCTGATATTAGACAGCTTGTCAAATGGCAGTAGCCTGGGTACTTACTGCGAAAATAATGTCCTTGATCTAACAATGAACTTGAAAACATATTCCAGTGCTTTCAGAGTTCTTAGGATAGGTTCACATTGCTCCCCTCTGCTGGAAGTATCCAGGTATGTCTTCAGAACAGTCATTAATTTCCTGAAGTTAAAAAACATTTTTTAAATAATCTTTACTTTTTTTTTTTCAAATTAGCTTCTTTAACTTGTTTGCCCACTCTAAGTAAATGTTCACGTTCAGCCAAGCACACACACCAAACAGCATACTGCAAATATTTTTGCATTTATTAAAAAAAAATCTGTTAGTATAAATAAATGAGGAGCAAGAGCAAATTCTTAACTGCACAAGCAAGAAAGAAACGTGAAATCCCCAAACAGCAGCATGACTCGACACAATCCTGGAAACACTTGTATAAAAGTCTGTAATAAACATGCAGAAGGTAACACAAAATATTACTTCTGCCTACCTACACCAAGCAGTGATTAAAGACCACTACATTCTCTGAACTAACTACGTGTAAATATTACAATATTCCAGCACACAGCAATATCTGCTCATTTATTTTCTTTAAACACTTCTTACTTTGTATCCAAAAGCAACTTTTTGCTCAACTCACAACCTGCTCCAAAAGTGCAAAAGTTCATCTGAAACTAAATCTCTTAATTTACAGTTCTAGAACCATCTTAAATGACTAAACCGATGTTAATGATGTAATCTTGATCTTAATGCAGCCATAAGAATGAAGGTTTGGGTGATTGTTCTTTTTTTTTTCGTCACTACAAAAATGGAAGGTTACTATCCCCTACCCTAAACAAGCAAAGCCAAACTCCCTCTCTCTCTGTGTAACTAATACATAGCCCCAGCCTAACTCACATTTCAGCACTTAAATATTGTGTTTTCAGCCTCTCAGCCTTCTGGGCATTTTATTCATTGTGTGTTTCCATTTCCTCCTTTTTATATCTTCTCTGAGCTGTAACAAAATTTATCCAACTTGTATTTAAGGGCAGCCCACTGCAGGTCCCTCAGTGGTCAATGTTAAGTCCTCCCAGAACTCCATAAAAGGCAGGACAAAGGGATAAATAAATAAGAGCTGAATAAATACAGAATTCAAACAGTTTGGCCAACAGACCATATCATACCATGGTTATGGTATAATATGTCTGGGACACAGTATTTCCTTCCTAACTAGGAATTAGGCCACCTTCAGCTACTTGTTTATTTAATAAATGATTTTTTGAAAGAGAGTAAATCTTCCGTGATGTGCCTGGGATCTATAATGCCAAGAAAACTCATGATGTGGGGAACAATCATAAGCATCATTATTTTGCCTCTACCACCTTGATTAAATCATCAGCAACTCCCAGCCAGGCAAGCCTTAGAAATATTTGATACAAATAAGGCTGTCCTGAGAGGTTCTGTACCCACCCTGCTCTTCCTTCACTATAATATTAATTTAGACATTAAATTAGATGTGCTTCTTACACATGGAGTGGGAGAGGATTAAAGAAGGACATGCAGTTTGCACTTGAGCTTTCTGAGCCCAATAATGCAACTTGAACTTCCCTGGAATGTGAGGAAGGGCTGGCTGTGCTCTGCTGCCTTTCAACTCCAGCCAACTCCCGTCCTAGTGCATGATTTGTGTGACATTTGCTGTCGAGTCAGAACATACAAATTCAGCACAGGATGCTAGGAGATATCCTCAGCTATTCCAAACCTTCAGCTCAAGTCTTCCATGTACTATTCGTATCCCAAATTAAAGTTCTGCTTCAATCTGACACCCCACTAAGCTGCCAGAACAAGACTTCAGGTAGATTGTAAAACCACATCCATCCTGTTGGAGCACTTCCCCAAGATCAGCACTAACTGAAGATGTTCCCTTCCTTCATAATTCAGCCACTTTATCCTACAATCATCTGCAAAACCCTTTTCTAAATAAAGTAGGAATCCAGGGTTAAATTTACTGTATAACATGTCTCCACAATTTTTACCCTCTTCTGTGAAGCCATGTCTTCCTCTCTGGGCGTTATCTGGAAGCTCCAAAAATTAAAAAAATATAAATAAAAAACCCCACCACGAGCGTGTCTTCCTGCCCACTGGCGTGACCATGTAACAAATGTTAAAACTCCATTTCACAGCAGAGCACATAACAAATACCAAAATTCCACTTCACTGCATTGAAACCCTCCTGGTGCAACATCAGACTGAAATGCACAGGAAGACTTGACAGTTCCCAAAGAATGGGTTTTTTCCCCCTTGAGTTTGCTTGATGTAAAAAAATATGTGGAAACCTCTTTAAATGGGTTAAGCACATCCTCAAGTCCTCTCCTAAGGCTTTTCAGCTCAAGGCCGGGGATATAAAGGGAGAGGCTTTACAGCAAAGTATCTTTTGATAAACTTGACAGGATACAGGTGAAGTGCTCAGACACAGCAAAATCCAGACCAGAGAATTCAACGCCAAAGAATCATTTCACCAACAAATGCCAAGGAATCATTTAACCCCAAATCATTTGCTATTTGTTCATTAATTCCAGTTATAATCACATGTGTCCCAGAGGCAGGTTCGTTTCCAGATAAGCAAACAGCAACATCCAAACAACAGTCACCATTAATTACATCAGATAAGTCACAAACAGGATTTACTTTCTTTAGTGTGATGGTGGAGGTTTAGGAAGAAGAGAAAGAAGAGAAAACAAACTTACTTGTATGCCAGTGTTGCACTAAAATGCTGTTGGATATAGGCTTCCAAAACAGTGTTAAAGTGTTGGAACTTACGGTCTGCAATGAGCCCAATGATGTAGATCTAAACAGACATGGGCAGAATTAGCTACAGTCACACTTCAAATTCAAATGTTAGCCCTCTGAAATATTTCTGATAATTCACTATTTAAGAGTTTTTAACGAAACTTGATTTTCAGTCAATTAGTAATATTCCATCTGCTCTGTAGTGATTTAAAGACTAATTCCCTGAAACGAGCAACTTGATTGCTCATTCAAACTTATAAGGTTCTTTACTTTGACAAATGAAATCCTTGGTGCTGATTCTTACCAGTGCATCAAAGACAAGGATGTCATACTCATTACTGTGGGAATGTTCCATCATGATGTTAAACAGGGCATCCAGTGTGTCTTGGAGAAACTACAGAACAACATGAAAGGACAAACTGGTGACCAATTCAACTTGAAAACCTCACAAGTCATTTTTCAGAGAGTAGACTTGGTTTCTCTCAAATTAGAATTTTAATACTTTACTGAAACACCACTTTAATTCAGTAAACACTTCCAAGGATTTAGGCTCTAGTTTCTTTAATTTTAAGAACCTACATCCTCAGACACATGAGCAATCAATAATACATGCTTAGCTCAAAGCTTATGGAAAAGCTAAAAATATTATATAAATGACATAACTCTCTAAAACTGCATTCCTACTTCCTTAGTGACACAGATTAGTAGTTGCTATTTTCACATATACATGATGATTAAAAAAAACTCTTCATGCTTCTGTGGTCTGATTCAAAGCCTGCTTTAAATCAAAGGAAAGTATCCCAGTGACTTGGGACACGAATCTCTGGATAAAACAAATCCACCCCCCCCTTTTTTTTTTAAAAAAAAGTTCTCCTTTTTCTTCTCCAGAGATATCTCATGCTTATATTTAAAGATACAAATGTAATAGTGTCTTCCACTTTCCAAAATATTTAACAAGGGTTTTTTTCATATTATACTCATTAAATTAAAAAAGTGCTTCGTTGGGTACATAGAACATCTTGGTTTTAATATCAACATGTAAATTAGTAGTAAGAACTACATAGAAAGCAGTAGGAATTGTTTGTGATGTTTCAGATGGACAAAAACAACCAGCTGAATAGAGACTGTAGAAAATATTTGTACTATTACTGCCTTCATCTCCTATCAAAGTTATTTATAAAATTTTCTGCACATGCTCAAAAGTTGACCTGTGACACACATGTAAGTGTCTGGCTAAAGCAGAAATGTTCAAAATAATATTCCTGGTATTGAATTTTCCATTCAGACACAAAATTTCCAGCAAAATAAAACCATAGAAAGCAGAAAGGCATCCTAATAAATTAATTACAAGTGAAAGCAGACAAGTCTTGGTAGTAATCTTGCAAATCCCCCCTGCCCACACCCAATACCAGGGATATTTGAGAGCAACAAGTAGGGAAAAAGCTGGGTAGCACTGAATACTCCTGTCCAGGTGTTTGCTTTCTTGCTCCCTCTACTGCAGAGCTTTGCTCGTGCCCTTTGCAAACTACTCCTGACCAAGGCATTGAGCTGCGTGACAAACAGAAAACAAAGTATAACCATCAGGCTTTTTCAGTTCCAACGTTTGCTGTAACTGAGCCTCCAGTTTCATTTTCTTTTTGAAGCTATTTACCATTTGCTCCGCCACGGCATGGAGGGCCACGGAGAATAACTATTATTGGAGTAACTGTTTAAAGATATACCTTCACAACTTCCTCTCCATCCACAATCTTCAGCTTCTCCAGGTTCTCCTGAAGCAGCTCTGGCTTCATCCTCCACTTCAAGAGACCCAGCAAGCCCACTAATGGAAAAACAGATGGAGAGGCATCAAATTTAAAACCATCATCAACTGGTGCAAATGTCTTCTTTCTAAACTACCTGCTTAGAAGACACCTACCATTCTGAGTCAGCTTCGTAGAACAAACAAGAGTAGAAATGTAAAATGCATCTCTGGAGCTCACTGAGAGCCCCCCCACGATACTCGAGCTCCTGACCAAGGTTGCTCCTTTGTTTTCCACGTGCTGACGTGTCGAAGGTAATGTCAAATAAGCACCAGCATCCTCCATTTTTTTACTGTCCCCCTGAAAAACAACACAGCAGCCATCACATACTGCAAGCCACTGGATTTAAAATTTGGCTTATTTTGTGTTTTCTAGAGAAGTAAACAAAAATTTAAGGTGCACTAAGGGACTGTGAGGGGTGACCTCACTGGCAGAGTAAAAGCAAGAGCCAGCCAACCTCTCCTTAAAATATCAATACCTGTGGAACACAATAGACTATTGAGTATCACCTTGAGGACTGGACTTTTAATATGAAAGGTTAAAGCATGGCAAGATTGAATTTTAAATCAGACCATACACTGCAGTAACTAAGTGACAAATAATCACAGTATTTATGCTTTTCACTAGAACGAACAGTACAAAACCAGAAAGCTAACAGGTATTTTTCCCTCCTCTATTTCATCAAGTTTTGTGCCACAATCCTCACATATTTTCTATGTCTTGACTTATTATTCCCCAGACAGGAAAGTAATTTTAGGCGAAGGCAAAAAAACCATGCTCCTCACTGTTTACAGAACTGAGTTTTTCTTTAACAAAACTATTCTAGAAAATTTCCCTGATTAGTTTGAGCTGTCACATAAAGCTACAACCCTGAGACAGATATGACTCCACTGCAGACCTTGAGTCTACAATTGTGCACAAACAAGGAGTTACAAAACCAAAAATCTAGAAAGATATTTTAAAGCCTTAGGGTTTTATCTGATTCAGTGACCACAGATGTACAGTTCCTACTTCCTATCAAACAAGAGGTAAAGTTAAAAATTGACTGTAAGAGACTTAGACAAGAGGCAAAATCCTTATGCAGCAAACCAGAAAAAATTACTAACATTTCTGATTGTATCAAGCTTGCCAAATAAGTACTTCTCAGAATTTCTGGAGCCAAGAGAAACTCTTGACTTCCTCTTTTTTGAGACAATTTAGACAGACAATGGGGAAAAGACCTGAAATCCAAAAGTCTCTCAAAAAGATCCAATGCCTGAAGGCATTAAAAATAAAGTACACTGTTTAAAATTGGCAGTTTTCAAATTACTTGTTTTGAGAGGCCAGATATATGACTGCTTTAAACACTTACAGCTTACAATTGCTGCTTTTAATACTAGAATAGGCAAACATATGTCAGAAAATCTGTCTATTTTTCACAGCCATAAACTAGGTCAACTCTGTTTAGCATTTCTCATCCATGCTGTCACTTAAGAAAAAATTACTGGGCCGACGCAGAAACGAATTAGGTGGGATTTCATAACCAACATTAACCACACTGTCATATGTGATAGTTATTTTCCTTCCAGTCTCAGTATTTATCAATTTTCAATGAAGAGAAGACAAATAACTACACACTGCCATCAATCTTTTTTTGGATTACCTAAGCAACTTGATTTAGTTGGATGCATCTCACTTGCTACTGACATTACAGCAAACTAGTTGACTGAAAAGAGCCCTGAGAAGTTCCTTTTGTGTTGGGAGTGATTTCTGGTTCTCAGTTCCTGCTAAACACCATTCTCCAAGGTGTGGGGGGGGACCCAAACTAAGGTCTTGAAACATCTGTTCCTTTACTTCAGTTCACAAAGCCAAAGATGCTACTTGTGTCCCATCAGGGCCAGCCAAAACTACTCTTCACACCCAAAATCTAACTCCTGAAACTTTCACTTTTGTATCCCCTACGCAGAGCAGTTTCAAACAACCAATTCCCTAAGATTGCATTCCCAGATTATTCATGGGACAAGGATTTTAAACAAACCAAACGATTCCCTCCCTTCAGCAAGAGTAATGGTACCCACTCAGCTTCAGTATAACTTTCTCTATACTGCAGATGGCCAAACCCAAACTTATCAGTAAAAAAGTTATCTAATTGATCTTAAATAATTTCTAATTGAAATTCAGAGCAACGTTTACTGAACACGGGACAAGTTACAGCATTTTTTTCCAGATGAAAAACCTATTCAGATTGATAGAATGATAAAATCAATCTATCACTAAGTATATGTACAAAGCAGTCAGAAGAGAACAGTGGGGAAAAAAAGGTGTGTTATGAGGGGAAAAAAGGAAGAAAATTGAGGCAATACCTTTAGGACCAACAAATCATGGATGCCATCCTGCAGAGTTGTGCCATCCTCCTTCATTAGTCTTATGTAAGCCATTGCAAAATTCTTTTCTCCTTTATCTTTGGCTGCAAAGCAAAAGACTTTCAGTTGGCTCCTCAGCAATGAATTAAAGTTCACTACAGTAAAAATTGCCTACTTACACTCTTGAGTCGACCTGTGCCTGAACATGAAGCGCAGGTGAATCCTCTGCATGTCCTCGATGGGCACTGCTACCTTTTGTAAAATGAGAAAATAACGAGTAGAGTTACGGGGGTGTGGAAGGTGGTTTCAGGTGTGTTGAGCTCCTATTTTAGAACAAATAAACACCACTTCTGCTGCTTTCAGAACTCTTTTCACAGGCCACTTGAAGCTATTGAGTGGCAGAAGTGGTGGCTGATAAGGAAGGATCTGTTAGACTTTGCTCAAAGCCTAACACACCAAAGAAATGAAGTACAGCACACAGTAAATGCACACAGGTGCTTTTGTGCTAGAAAATAAGCCCACTACAAGTCCTACTCACCCCCTTAACCAAAGAATTATCCAACTGCACTGTGCAACTTTCACATTTCTTACACAAAAATTGACAACTAGTTTAATAAACAAGTGAAAAAGATATGAAAATTTCAGCAAAATAAATAGACTATATTTTTGTGATTATATTTAGCATCAAAGCCTTGAGTAAAATCACAGCAAATCTCAAGTGCTTTATTCTTAAATGCTGCAGCTTTAGGGCAAACACACAACAAAAAAGGCCAACTATGTAAGAAAATGCATGAATTTCATGTTATCAGGTTTATAGTTCTAAACTTTCAAGATTTGCACTGCTTTGTGTCCATTCATAACTTCCCTTTACAAATCTCACTACATAACACTCCTCCATGTTAACTACACTGTCCAACAGGATCTACGTTGTTGGTTCTGTACACAGGTCTGAATTACAGAATAATTTTCAAAAGGAACAAGTAAAGTAAGCAATAAACAGAATGAGTCAATGTTTTCTAAACAACAAATTAGCTTTTGCTGGAAATTACACCTCCATTCCCTCCCTCTGCTGCACAATCACAGCAACACACCTTTAGGTAATAATTGCAGACTTGTCATGTGTGGCTATTTTGTCTGAAAAAAAATTACGCTTGCTAGGAAGCCTCATACATGCTTTATAAGAACCATTTCTGGCAGCTTCTGGGCATTTTCAACCATAGACATTAAAGCTTGGTTAGATAATTATTACTGTGCCTCCAAAGAAAACCAAGACAGCTTTTTTCTCTCAAAAATCGTAAGAGGGGGTGAGTGGGGCATTTTCTTTTGGGTTTTGGTTTGGCCCTGTTTGTTCATTCGTTTTTTAATTGAAGCTCCTCATCTCCGTTGTTTCAGCACGATAAAACAAATGAAACATTTCACTTTTGACGAGCCCTGTTAGGACACGAGGTTATCTGAGATGACCTCATTCGTTCCGCCGAACAGAATCTTAACATCATTTTCTAGGCCAAATTTCAAGGCTCGGTGACCGTGTATCTCTAATGACTGATGGATGACTAAGGCTCCTTCCTTCAGCTGTATCGGGGCCAAGATGTTCCTTAGAAAAAAGCTGATGCTGTGCAACCTTTCTGCGTGAGATAGTCTGAAGGGAAAGGAGTGAGAAGCATCCAAGCCGTACCTTCAGCGTCTCCATCCAACGCGGCTGTTTGACCTGATAGTAAACAACTGATCTGTACTCGCTCACCGGCTTGTCCCCGGCGCCCAGACAAACGGCATTCTTAAAAAGGAGGAGAAAAACAGTGCTTAGTGCCTCGTGAATTTGTGGGAATTTTTGTAGCTTGAGCAAAACCAAAGAATCACTGAAAAGAGCCGCCCTCAGGAATCCCGACCCGGCTCTGGGATGCGGCCTCAACGCAGCGACTGCGCTCAGCCCAGGCTCAGGCTCAGGCTCAGGCTCAGCCCAGGCTCAAGCTCAGCCCAGCCCCAGGCTCAGCCCAGCCCCAGGCTCAGCCCAGCCCCAGGCTCAGCCCAGCCCAGGCTCTGCATCCTGCCCTCCCACCGGCTTTGAATTTAGACATGGCCTCGTTTAAAATTAAATAGTAATGAGAGCACCAACAGAGGGGAAGCGTTGGTGTGAAGATAACAGCATTTTCCAAGCCTCAGAACACAATGAAAATGAACATTTTCCCTAATCTGTGGGCAGGGCCAGTGTAATTGCATTTTACCGGGGTCACACGGCAGACTCTTAAGCAGAGTGGTGTGAGGAACATGCAATAGATTTGATTTCTCCAACTGATGAATTTAGGTAACCAAGACATCATCTCAATTAGTAGAAGAAGGACACAAAGGGAAAAGAAATAAATCTAGCTTCATTATTCCATTTTTTACTCCATTTACTTTAATATGCTCTATTCCAGCAGAATCTCAGAAATGCTTGGTTGCCACATTATAGAGGCACAGACAGTAAACATTTAGTCTCTAAGAGAGTAGGAAAAACAAGGAGAACTAGGATCCAAGTTAAAGGTTTGGTCAAGTTCAAAATTTGTGGTAACCAAGGAGTTTAGATTTTTTAGTGACCCTGTGAAGACACTTTGCCTGCACCTGCCTGGTCTGGCTGACTTGTAATGCTGATCACTGGAGCAGCAAGATCCCTGACACCTCACCGGGCACCAAACATGAACCTGATGTGCATGCAGGAAGCAAACAGGCTCAGGAGGCTGCTTCAAACACCAGGGTGCCCTGTGAGCAGAAGGGTGTGATGCTGATACCTGGAGATGATTTGTACAGTCTGGTCACAGTGATTTAACAGCAGAAAGCTGGGTCTCGTCTGCCTGAGCAGAGATTTTTCAAGGTTTGTGCACCCACTTGTTTGAATGTATCCTGTGACACTCACTTGGAACAAAAGTCGCTTGCACAACAGTAAATCCAGGGCTGGTTCTGCAACTGAAACTATTTTGATACCTAAACAGAGCCAGTTTCTTTTGTAGTGAACATATCTGGATAATGGGAAACATATTAAATTAATATCAATTCAGGGGTTTGAAAGTTTATTGGTTGGAGCTTTTTTAGAGGCTAAAAGGGAAAACCAATTACTTGTTTTATTACTTGCATTCAACAGCATCTCAATTAACTCCTCAACATGTTGCTTAAACATATCTAAGGCACTTTACCCACAGAAAGCTGGTGTGGTGTTTCAGCTCATAGACAACGTGACAAATCCCCTTTCTCCTACTATTTGCAGAACTGAGCGTGCATAATACTGGAATGCAAGATTTAATGCATTGTGATAGGTTTATTTCTTTAAGGAGTACTTTTGTGTATATGTATTTTAAGCATATTAACTGTGATTAGACAGAACACAGAACAGAGTTAACTTGTGTGCATGCAGATCGTGGCTGGGTGCTGCCATGGGTACAGGGAGTGTTCTGTAATCAGGGTTACAATTTGGTGTGGGGGCCTTGAGCTTTATGTGGGTTTAGGACGCTCTTCACTCAAGCTTTAAAGCTCCATTTTAGGTCATAAAAACGTTTCTGCAAGTTGTGAACCATGGTGAGTTACTCCATCTTTATTTTGTCTCAGGAAGTGTCATTATGATTTCACCCTCATGATCATGACAACAGAAAAGGAAAGGTCAAAAATCCCCCGGAATACCAAACTGGTGATAAACCCCAAGGAAAAGAAAAGATCTTCAAAATAGGAATAGACAAGCAAAAAGACACTGTAAACATTTATGTTGCATGTCTGATTGTTGCCACTTAATTCATTATTTGCCACGTACTTAATTCAAGGGACAATGACACAAATCCTGGCATGAATCAAGGGCTTGTTATTAGCAGAAATGGTACTTCTAACATTTTCATGTGCAAGTTGAATTCCTCCGGGAATTTCCACAAGAAAAACCCCCGAGTAAGAATGCAGTAATTGTCAGAATCAGCATTTGTTCCATGGCACAGCTAAAATAGGTCATTCAATGTTATTCCTTGATACAGTTTTATGGAAGACATTTATAGGGCTTTAATAGATAGATCACTTTAAACATCATAAAGCTTGCCTGTCACAAGATATCACAAGCTGACATAAGTAAGGGAACAGGAAGTCTTTGAATAATGGTGTTTTATAAAAATGTACAAGTTAGTTAAGTCTTACTTCAAAAATGCAACTCATGTTTCTGGATGTTTTTCATACAGTAAAAAAAAAAACAAAACAAAAACAAAAACTTACTGGCAACACTTTTCCTTCTTCATCACAGACACACATTATCACTTCCACATTCCTCTGAGTTGTTTTATTGTATTTATCAAAATCTCCATACAGCAGTGTAATATATATGTCATTTCTTATATCTCCTGAAAAACCAAATTGAAAGGTTAAAAATCAATTAAAATGCTGTGAGAGCAAAGGGTCAGCTGAACTTCACACAAATATTTCGGGTTTTGCAGTGAAACAGATAAAAATGTATCATTTTCCATCTAAATTTAATTTTTCAACTCTTGTTCTTAGATAAACTACGATGTGACGACGAACGAAACAATAAGGAGCTGTCAGAGGGACTCGAAGCAATTCTCGTCCTGCCCCGACACCTGCTGGTGAGGTGGCGGATGATCCATTAGGAGTTTTCCCCAAATTCACAGCTCTCTTTCTAGAGGGAGCTTCGGGTTTGAATTTTCTCCCGTCAACGAACTCGTATGACTTTAAAAAGTATCGAAATTTTACTCAGGTTGGGAGGTAAAGGTTTAAAGAAGCACTGCAGGGACAGGGAGTTCAATTGGAATATATCTTGTCATAAATAAAAAAAAAATAAAGAGATTGTAAACTCATATGTTTATTCTTATCGAAGGACAGCGAGAAGTTACAATAAAAACAAGGTTAATTTAAAATTCAAGTGACATCCACAATAATCTACTTACAGGACAAGGAAACAATGTACAGGGAGACAAAATTATCCCTCGCTGTCTTGATTTTATTTTTTCTGTTTCACTACTAGCACATACTTTCCAAGGATTTCTCTGCTTTATATAAGCCTCTAATATTGGAACAATATTAGAGTGAAATCTAAAGAGCCTCTGAGTTACCCCTTAAAGAAGTAAGTAAGGCTGCTCATTGAAACAGGGAATGAGAGGGAAAAATCCCTTCCTATTGCAGAACAAAGCACCTCCTACCTGGCATGATGATTTCAGGGAATCCCAGCTTTCTAGCAACAACTGTGGTTCTGTCTACCAGGTGTGGGTAGTCCTTTCTAGTCTGAATCACATCTCCAACGAGCATTTTCACAGTCACCCAGACACCTAATAAGAGAAAAAAAATGAGGGGGGGCTGGTGGAGAAAGATTGCATTTCTGGTAGGGGAAAAAAAATAACCTGTCTTCAAATGATTGCCTCTTCCACCGAGCAAAGCAGGGATAAGAATTCACTTTCCCCACTTCCTACAGATGAAAGTAAAAGCTCTGTAGTCCAAAACTGCCTCTAATAATTTAAACAGCCCCTAAGATTCTGCAACAAACTCATGATTCTTCACTTCCAGCTTCAAAGCTGACCCACCTCCCCGCTGGTGCTACAGCTCTAACATAAAACCAGTCGTTTAAAATGTAAACAAGATAAAATGAAGTGTCACAAAAACACCCTGCTATTTAAAAGAAAATAACAGAAATGTACTTTACCTTGTCCCCCACTGTCTCCTTTTGAAGCAGTGATTTTGCTTAGGAGACTGTGTAAAAAGTCGTTCTCTGCCACTACCCTGCAGGAGAAACAACAATGTCTGTTAGGAATTAAGTGGTAAAGAGATCAGACCAGGACATGAATGACAAACAGCCTCAGTCTTCTCTGCTGGGCTTGACCCTATTGTGATATGTTCTGTAATTTCATTATCTCTCCCTCAAGTTCCAGCCCCCTCCCAATCCAGTTCTGGGCACTTGGAAGTGAAAAAAGATTCAGTCAAGAGCTAAGAATGGCATTTTGGGACAGAGTGACCAGGGAGCACACCAACCTGCCCCTCCAGCCCACTCCAATCTCCCTCATAAACTGCTAGATAAATGAACTTGGCATTTTTATCAGCTACTATTGAGTTTAGAAAGAAATTCTCACACAACAAACATGTTGGATCAATTCGGAAAGAAGAGAAATAATAAACCAGTGTGTCATACTGGGTCTTTCAGAATTAAATTTATCCTCCACAGCACACAGCAGCAGTGCTTTGTGGGATGCACAAAGATCTTCCCAGTAAATACTGGCTTCTCTGCATTTGATCTGTGAGCATCACATTTTTAGGCAGCTGGTCTGGCATTTCTTTTGAAGATAATGTGTGATAATTCTATTTACTTTTTAAAGGAAAACCCAGTTTTTT
The DNA here is from genome assembly GCA_013396775.1 of Cephalopterus ornatus. NCBI lineage: Eukaryota > Metazoa > Chordata > Aves > Passeriformes > Cotingidae > Cephalopterus > Cephalopterus ornatus. The sequence continues at coordinate 149,109 of VZRE01007298.1, read as the reverse complement.
CTCAGATTTTTCTCAAATTCAACACAGAACCAAGCTTATAAATTAGTAGCTACCCTTGCTTGTAAAGTTTACTGCGGAGTATGTGTAACTACTTGGTTTGGGTTTGTGAAAAGGGACGTGGTACCAGCTGTCTGAAGGAGAACATTCATAGAATTATACATTTATTTAACACGTTGTGGAATCCCTGTGAAGTCCTAAATGCCCTTTCAAGCCACACTTAAATAATGAACATTATTACAGCATAAAATTATTAAAAGGAAAACTTATTCTTCAACCATTTCAGATTGTTACAGCCGAAGAGACAGATAAATAGTCTTGTGCTTATCAAGGACACATCTAGGACTGTCTTACGGGTGAAAGGGAATGAAGTGCTGCTTTTCTTCATCACTTTCAGCTTTCCCTTTTATGATATCTGTAATATCCATGACTAGAGGAAGAAAAGAAAAATCATTACAATATATAATAGCATCAAAAAATAGCTCTTTTTATCTGTGAATGAGGTTCTTGTGCCTCAAGAGAAATATGGATTTTCCCCTGGCAAGCAATGCAGCCCAACAGGGGTGGGGTTGTGGGGCAGAGCATTTAGTGTAAAGTCCACACTACAAACATTGAGTAAAGGGAGAATTCAGACTAGTTTTTGTCTAATCCTGGGGATACAGCCAGGAGTGCATTGGTGATGCTTTTGGGATGTAATCATTGGCCTGATTTCATTTGCAGGGAATTCTGTCATTAAACTCTGGCACTGTGCTTTCATTTGCACTTAGCGGGAAGTTACAGAACCAGGAAATTATTAATAATTAATAAATAATAACAATTAATTGTATTGTATACTTAATTATATACTTAATAATTGTTTTATCATGTAATTAATAACAAGTAATTAGTCAACAATCATAGTGACATTTAATTCAAAAGCACATTTCTGACTTGAACTGAAACGTAGTTTTTAAGTCTTCATGGACTTAAAAGAATACAGAAGAGAGTTGATAGAGCTGATTTGTGTTCTGAGTTGTCTTAGTAGAGATTCTACAGTCCAGGGCTGGCAAATATCCCTTGGGTCCTGCTTCAGCTCCAGCACAGGAGACATCAGGTACCTGCCACCCCAAAAGGCCTCCGGAGTCCTTGGGTGTATTTCTTGGAATTACTGTCCCTCAGATCCATCTTCCCCACTCGGACTATTTGACAAACTAAATAAATTTTGTCTCTGCTAAGGTCTTTATTTCCAAGATCCTAAGATAGAAGGAGAAAAGAATTGAAGTATTACTTGAGGAAAAATCAAATTTTAAACAGGACGTCCAGTAATAAACTGAGTCTTAGCAATCAACAGGGGAAAAAATAACCTAACAAAACCAAACCAAGCAAAAATGCCCCCAACAAACCAAACAAAACCACAAATAAAACATCCTGAGCACAAAGGATGAAAAAACTGCCAGTTTAAAATTTGAAGGAAACATGTGGTAAGATATGTAGAGAAAATAGTAGCAATCAAGAGACACAGCAGATAAAAATATCAAGTCATCAATAAATTTAAGAGGCAACAAATTCTTTTGAAGAAAGGCCACTGAAGCTTTGGCACATTAAAGCACTCAGTGACCCGCTCTGTTCCCAGGATTGTCTCTTGCTTCCTTCTCCACCTCCATTCTGCAGGAGTTCTGGCAGGGACCACAGAAAAGAGACAATTGGATTTGCCAAGGTGAAGTAGACTGGAGAACACTTACTGTGAACACCACTTTCAGATTGTTGAGCATATCAATTTCCTTCGGAAAGCCTCGACTCCCCCATCTCACCAAGTAATTCTCACTGTTTTGAAGATAAATATCTCACTGCCATGTGATTTAAAAATTCCTCCCTTACACGGTACAGAACAAAAGCTGCATAACAGGCACTCTGTGGTGAGGGTTTAAATCTAATACCAGACTAAAAAGACAAGAAAAACACTGTACAAATGTCATCAGTAAGCTTGGAAAAAAATCACTTGAATGGAACACAAACTGGCACCTTTTTTTTGAGAAAACAGTATCATCATCATCATCTGTTTTATGGGAATACTAAACAGAAACTTAATCTGTCTTCGAATTCATCATTTTCTCCTATTTTTTTCCACCCCTCCCTTTCAGCACTTTACTCCAGACACCACAATATTCCCCATCAAGAATAATCTCTTAAATTTGCAACAGGCTCAGGCTTCCCTAAACTTCTGCAATGTTCAGTCCAGGATCAAAATACTTGGAAACCTAAAATCCTTTCGTAGCAGCCAGAAACTAATTCTGGTCCACACTTCACTTTGCTTTTGGTTCTGTCCCTTTCATTTATATATTCCCTGCATTATTAGCACATTGGCAATTATTTGACTTCATTTGGGCTGGCTGCTTTTGCTACTCTTCTCCAGTGAAAAGAGGGAAGTTTACCTTATAATTGTTGATTTCTGTGGGTCATACAGTGACATAAAGAGTTCTGCATCCTCTCCAATCCGGCAAACGAAATTCCTCACAAACACGTAGAGGCTGTGGGTGGGGGAGGAAGACATTCGGGAATACGATGCATAGTCTGGCTGGTCCTTGGACTGCTCAGAAGGAGGAAAATCGTTAGCTGGATCCATGAACTAAAACGGTGGGATACTACAAGCAGTTTCACTTTTTATGATGTGTAACAGTTAATCTCGAAAAATCATAGGAAGTTTGGATTAAAATACTTGTTTTCAGCAACTAAGCATTGCCCTGGATGTTGCTCTCAAAGCTTTGCTTAGTAAGGCAGACATGATGAGAAAATAAGGTTCTGACCCTCCACAAGGCTTCCCCAGGGATTAACATCCCTTTCTGCAAGGAAGCTGGAGAGTTACCAGGTCAGAAGTGGAGAAGTGACACAGAGCGATAAAAACCTCAGACTCGGTTCTTCAAAACACTGAACCCAGAGCAGGAGGCCACCCCACATGCAAACAACGACAAAGTTAATGACAGAGATGCCTTGAATCACTTAGGGGACTTAGTATGAGTAAGATTTTCCTTTTTATGGGATTCTAAACATATTTCCCACTAGGGGTCTCCTTTTAGAAATGGAACAGGGTTTATTATTTTTTCCTGGGGAACACAATAGCTAAACTGTTTTTCTTCCCTTCTTCTTTCACCTCCAGGAACCTTCCTATTTTGAGAATCTTAGATTTACTTTCATTCAGGAGAAAAGAGCCAGGCTAAGTTTCACTCCTGCATATGAATATATTCAAAACTTTACCTCCCACAGGTCGCTTTCAGTGGAACTACTCCGAAGTCCATTTCTCAAATTTTGGTAAAATACTGTGCCTAAAAGACTTCACAGTGTTTTTGCTATGCTGCAGCAACTTAAAACCCTTTAGGAGAGAGCAGGGAGTTGGACTTGATGGTCCTTATGATTTCCTTCCACCTTGAGATATTCCCTGACTTCCCTGCCAGTTCAGTTCCTCAGCCACCAGGCAGTTACATAAAGGGGGAAACAATCTCATCACTTTTAAAGATGTCAATACAGAGGCAAGCCTGTGAGTCTGAAAGAATTAATTTTGGACACAGCAAGATATAGCAGAAGGTCTGCAATCAACATCGTGATGGGCTTCCAGTGTGCTGGAAGCACTAGCAAATGAAATAAATCTCTTTGAAGAGGAGACAAATAACATGCTGAGATCCAGACACAGCTGAGCAGATTCACTGACTCAAAAATAGGCTCCTGAATTCTACCTATACCCCATTTCAACCACCAAGAAACAGCTACTTGACACTTCACTTGATGGCCTACACCCACTGTTTGGCTCTATTTTTAAAACAAGTCACCACAGTCTGTTGCAGACTCCCAAGTTTAATTTTCCTCATATTATCAGTTAATTACATTTTGATGTGTGAGGAACAACATTTATTTAGTGACACCATTGAGAACATCTCAAAAGGTTTTTTTCAGTGGTTTGTCACTGGTGTTACTGAAGTGTCGTGACAACCCAGCTATTTTCTGTCAAGTGTTTTACTTGCTTTTTTACAGTTTACTTTCTCATAAATGGAGAAAAGAACCAAAGAGGCTTAAAAATCCCTGAAGAGATTTAATATAGAAAAAGGTCAAGGAAGTGTAGTCACCTGCTTTGCATTTTAAAAGATTAAATTCATGCACTCGTCAGCTTTGCTTTGGCTCACGAACTTCTGGTGTCCACAAGATTATGCTGAGTTCACCTTAGTTCCTCTTCAGTGAGCTTAAATTCAGCTTCATCAGACTAACTAGCAGGCAGCAACATTAGCAAACAACTAGTGCTGTAACAAGATCTTGTAAAACCGAGCTGTGGTTACTGACAGTGTGCAGCTGAACTCCAAGTGTGTCACTATTCAAGATGCAATTCAGTCTATTGAGCAGTCCTGTGGACTGCTCAACTCCACAGGTGAAAAGAGGAGATGTATTTCCACATAGGAATCCAAGAATGGATTTAGAACCAGCTTTAGACAGAGGCTTTCAGCCCAGCTTACAGCCCAAATCCATGTACAAATGCAACTAACTCAATTTGAGGCTTGGCCATATTCATATTACATGAGTGTAAATCTACTCTTAGAGGCAAAAGTTTCCACCTTTTACAGCAGAAAGTGACATCCTTCAGCCTTTAGACTAGTTTTTTGCTTGGATTTTAGGAAAGGAAGCATTAAGTTTCCCAGTCATTCCTACCATTTCCTCCTTGATTCGCTCAGTGATTTTATTAGTGGCTTCTTCATGTGCATGAAATAGGCTGATGACACTGGTTTTGTCTGGATCCAAGATATTTCCATCTTCATCTCTCACTATTAGGTCAAGCTCAAGGATTCTGTGAAAATACAAAAGGCATAATGGTTGGGTTATTTCCCTCTATATAGAGAAAGCTTAGAAATGTAACACACAAGGCTTCAAGTTTTAAAGTAATAAAGTCTAAATAAATGCAACTGTATTTCATTGAAGAAAAATTTAACTAAACCAGATGATTTTGTTTTCAAGCTGTTGTACAGCATTTAGAAATTTATAGTAATGTCACCAGAGTATTAAAAGCCTATGACATAAAATAGATTCACCCTGTTCAGTGACTTTAACAGTCCTCATCACTTTTGCATTTTAATGCACAACATTTGTAATTGAGATGTGCAGAATTTTCCCATTATCTTCTGTTTTTATGTTGCTCTCTCACCCTCCCAGAGGGTCGCTCCCAGAGCACTACTGTGCTCTGTTCTGCCTTGCTCTCATACAAATAATGCCTTTTTTCCTTCCAGTCTTTTTTTCCCTTCAATGCTAAAACCTCAAGTCTTACCTCCACAGATCCTACAGATCCTGTCCGCTGTATCTTCACGTCAAGAGACAGCCTTTCCTGCCTGTGCAGGTTCTCACTCCTCTATCCCCCTCTAAAATTGGTCTCCTTTGTGCTGTACTGTACTTTTCCCAATTTTTGGAGTATGCTGGTTGCCCTTCCAGCACTGCTGCTGCTGTTTGCAGCATTCTGTGTCAGACTGCAAACCATCTGCACCACTTTACGTGATAATCCACAACCCCTCCTGATCTGGTGTTCGGTCTCCTCTCCCATAGTGGCCCACTCACTCCCATTGTCATTCCCCTTGATTCCTTCTCCACACTCGGGCAAGTTTCCTTCACACACCACAACCCAACCCCAAACTTCCAGGTCTTTACAAATACTACCCAACTCACACTACTCTGTGCAATCCCAAACCATTTTAAACATCCCCTTGACCCCTACTGTTCCAAAGGAAGCAGTTCACCGTCTCATAATGTGGAAAGAAGAGTGTGAAAAAAAATCTGAAAGCAAGTAAGTGTTAATCAGTTGTCTTAATCAGAGCTTTGACTGGTGTTTTTCAAAGCAAACCCTGTCATGGAGTGACCAGCTCCACCCAGCGTAATAGGATACAGAGTATTCCACAGTCTGTTCTGTATGAATAAAACTAATCAGAATTTTGCATCCAAATCACAGTGAACAAGTTCAGAGTTTTGTAACATCTTGTGGTCACTGTTTATGTGTAGCCACAGGTAACTGAAGACTTCAGCTGCGCAGAGGCTTCAGGCCACAACAACCACAGTCACTTAAAATAGCCAAGTAGAGTTTATGAGCAGATCCTATTGCCTGCAAAACCAAACAATACTACAAAGATTTGTTTATCAAGCTCTCTCTTCCTTTATCAGATGGTGGAACACCACCAACAGCACTTTTTTTGCCAAAAACTACGTTGTGTTGCAGTGACTTTTCATTAGCAAGAAGGACACGAGGTATTTTGCCAAATAACTATTCTGCCCCTGGTAGTTTCACTTCTATTACCAGAATTAGAATTCTGCCTGGAAAGTCCCCAGTGAATTGGGTGTGGGTGGGATGTGTGTGTTTGCAGACTTACCATGGTCTGTCAGCACCACTTTTGAGGGTCACATAACACTGTAGACATAGACTGTGTTTGTAAAGGGTGGACAAGTTTTGAGTCCAGAGCACACTGGTGTTATGTGTATATAAAGACCAGTTATCTGACATCAAATCTTCGCAATTAACAAGCTAATATAATTGACAAAGACACTAATACTTTAAAAAGACGCTTTACTGTGAGAAACCTCAACCCAGTGTCCACTATTATCCCAGGAGTAACTGGGAGAAGTTTGAAAAGGAAGATTCAACATGAATCACGTTTTTGAGTTCCAAAACTGCAAACGTGAAAACTTTATCATCATCTCTTTGATGATGGGCTTGAAAATCAATCAGGTTTTCCGGAAGCAGTGTAGGCCACTTACCTGTTACCATAGTCAATTTTGGAAGTGACTTTCTGTTTGAGTTCTTTGAGCTCATCTTTCGGCAAAGTGCCGGACAGGAGCTGTGACCGCCACTCCATCAAGTCAAACATCATGGACTGCACCTGCTGGAACCTGTCCTTCTTGTTTGTCTGAGACAGAAAAGGGAAAAAGAAGTTTCAGGCTTCAAGTTAAAGTGTAACATTGGTCTTGAAAATTAAATATGTGCCATATTTAATGCTAAATGACTGCAAGAGCAAGAAGTAGGCAAAGTAATGAGTTTGACTTCCTTCCTCCTCTCACCCCAGAAATTGTTAAGGATGCAATGTCCCATGTGACCTTAAAGAAATGACATGAAAATTAAGTAGTTTGTATGGGGACAGGGAGTTATATTATTTTTGTTTTATTTAATTGTGTGAGAAAACATTATAGCAGCAATTTACTTCTGTATGAGTGACTGATAAGATCATTTTGGGAACAACAACATTTGATTGTGGTATTAATACACTTAAGAGAAAAATGAGAGAATGCACAGAAGTCACAAAAGCAGTTTTAGTGTCATTCACTGAAACAAGAAGTTTCCATTGTTGACTTTAACAAGAGAAAGAATAAGAAGTGACATGTTTCACAAGTGACATGTTTCAGAAAACTACACCATATTCAAGATTTCCTTGATCCAACAGGAAAAAAAAAGGAAAATCCAATGGCTGGGATCCTGAACCATCAGCACAATTCCTGAAATTGCCAATTGTTAATAGCTACATGCTCCCGGCAATCCTTGAACAACCTTTGTTCTAGCATTCCAAGAACATCACCAATCTTTTTTCAAGCGCATCTTGGTTACGTTTTATACTCCTATCTGGAAACTTTTCACCTCTACAAATCAAAATTATGAAAAGTTTATCACTTACAGGGGGATGGTTGGACTAGATTTAAAGCCACTAGACATTTAAAGCCACTGAAGAAAAGGTTAATTATTTAAGCAGCGAGGAAGCAATTCCTTAATTCCACCCAGACCCTGCCCTGCATCGAGGAAAGCACCCAAATTTGGACAATATGCATAAATAGGACTGACTACCAGGCCACAAGCAGTGTGTTAAGTGTCCTACCACATAGAGCTGTTTCCAGATGCTTCCCCATTCCCAGAGAGTAGTGGTAACTTCCTGAACTAGAGGAATTTCAGCAGGTATTATGTTTTCTGTATGTCTAGGAAAGAGAAGAAAACATCACACAAAGAGAATCTGTGTTTCATGGGTGTATATTACAGTTACTGTGGTTGGGGTATATAAATGCCTTAAAATTCCTTCTTTAGCAGGCAAGATCCTTAATGTAATACAACAGATAAATTCTATACCTTTTCTTTTCAACAGTAACTTCCTTGATGTGGATGAAGGATTTAGGAAATATTCCCTGTTAAAGGAGGAAAAAAAATATAAGTCCAAGAATTTAAGTAACAGCCATGACTAGGAACATAAACTTTAATCACATAAACGGTAATATCTCAATTAACTCTTGGCTATCTATTTTTTATTCAAAAAAATGCATTCTTGTTTGATAGACAAATAATAGAAGTTTTGTGATATCCTTCTCTGCAAATATAAAATGCATAGGATTACCTTTCTTTATAAGAAACACCACCTTCCACGCTCTTCTCCCAGGAAACAGCACAATTAAATACAAGTCAATACCACACAATTTAAATTCAGTAAAGAAACATTTTGTCTGTGCATCAGCCCACACATTTCACTTTCCTGGGCAAAAACATAGACTTATTTAGAGATCAGCTTGAATATGAAACCAGAAGGAGTGACACTGATACAGGATCGTTGCATCTGGTGAAGGCAATATGGACAGGCAGAAGAAAGGACTCGAGATGAAAAGCACAGTGGCCACTGACATGGAGAACAGTGAACTCAAAGTTTACTTTGAGGCAAAAGATTCAAGAGAACAGTTGTGCATAAGGCTAAATTTGCTTGAAGAAGAAAGAACAGCCTTTCCTTTGCGAACACAAAGGAGGGAGGCACTTGGTAAAGCCAGGAACTCTCAGCCCCTCCTTGGGCTGTGTGGCCCCACTGCAACTGAGATTCTGCTCTCAGTTTGCACTCCCCAGGCCCTGCAGGGAGCAAGCAAAGGAGGCAGCAGCTTTCATGACATTCTCGACATTTATTCTAACTGACCTGTGTAGAAAACCAGAGAAGGTGATCTAATATGACCTGTCCTTGTTCTGTCCTTGTTCTACAACAGCTGAAATGTTTGAAGTCATCGTAAAAGAATGTGTGATGATCAATCTGCCCAGGACAATCCTCACATGAACCTGCAAATCTCTTCTTGGTAATTAAGTCAGGTTCTGTTCAACAACTGACTTGTAGTACTTCAAGTCCCATAATAATTCAATAACATATGTGCTACTTTACAAAGCCTTTCCCCGAATTAGATTTCAACTTTTATAGCCTTTTTATTTTAAGCACTGGATCTTAATCAAAATGCAATCATGTCTTATCAATTCCACATTTTTTCATTAAGATTTAAGTTCAAAAGATTCCATGAAGAAGCCAAGTAATAGAAGAAGGTCACACTAATACTAAATTTAGTGATATCTTCATACATTAAATTAATGTGATATATCAATTCTTAAAGAATTGATCTTGAAGCCCTTTAGCAATATTAGGAATTAGTTAAAAGGAAGTGACTGGATCCCTTTTTAGTTTTTAGACTAAATTTTAATCAATTAAAATAGAAATATTATGTAGAATAAATGGCAATAGCATTTTGATTCAAAAGAAACATCAGAGGAGGAATTAAGACACAGGTGTGGTATTGGGGAGGATGGTTTGTCACTGTGTCCTGTCCACCCTCAATTGTGGCAGATAAAGCAGCTGATAGTCACTGCTTTGGGTGTCTGAAATACTGAAATACACTGAAATATTGTGCTGTGTCAAGAACTTGGGGTAAACTCCCCTCTCACTATCCTGCCCTTGCCTTCTCTGTGATGAACTAGAAATGGAAGCAAACATCCTAATGCAGGTGTGCTGGAGCTCATGGAACAGGAGAAACAACAGGGAGAAGTCTGGACATTGTTCATGATTCCCACAAACAATTACTCATTCCTCCGTCTTTTAGGATGAGGACTCGTCAAGCAACGAAATGAAACAACTCAAGCATCTAATGCTTCCAAAAGGAAAGGGAGTCTTTCAGCTAACACATATAGCTTGTAAACAGACACAAATGAGTTTTTCTAAGTTAATTCAAGTCATTTCTAATACCTACAGGCCACTGAATACAAACAGAAAAAAAAAATAATTGAGAATTAGAGATCTTCAGGCTGTTCTGGATTTTTTCTGTTGGCATATTCTCTGTCCCTCTGCTCCCCAGATAGCCCTTTTCAAGAGGCTGTGAAGGTTTGCACATCATTTTTCCAAGATACAGAGAAGCAACTTCTAGCAAAGAGTTTTGCTTTAATACAGGTACGAGTCTCTAACTTGAAATGCCTTTGCATTGCTGCTCCCTAAAAAACCCTATGCTAAGAGCAAGTTATGAAAAAAATGCTTTTCTTCTAGAAAAATGCATTTAAAACTAAGAAGTGACTTTCTTGGTAGTTAATTTAGCAGTCACCATACCGAGGGTAAAAACTATTCAGCTGTGGCTTTCCATCTTTAGGTATGAGAATACTGACTTTTTTTTAATTAATGTGATTTTTTTATGGTAGAGATACGTAGGAATTTAAGCCTCATGCAAGTTGTTTATATTGTATGTAGCCTAAAGAATGCTTAGAAAAAGTAGAGAAACAAACACATCTGGGAGCAAATTTACTCAAAATTTAATTCAAATGGTGTCTGTTAACCTGAAGACACAGTAATTTCTTTTTCATTGATCTGCTTTTTTCCCAGTCCTCACTTCTATTTACCAGCTGTCCAGTATGAATGATTATTTTATTCATCTTGAAAGGAGAGAGAGTGGACAGAGCTGACTTGAGAGATCAGGATAGAACCATCTAGCAAGGGAGAGTAAAAAACCATGGGTTGACTTGTTAAAAATAGCCCCTTAGGAATGAACAGTGTGATCTTACCTCTGCTCCTTTGTATCTCACCAGGTAACCCCTGTACCAATCTAAAAGGAAGAAAGATCACTTGGTATGACAGAAAAAACAAAGGCATTAAAAAGCATATGATAAAGTCAGGAGTTTTATTTCATGTAAGAAATATCCAGCATGCTGCTTTTTGTAAAAATTAATAGTTACTTCACGCATACACAGATTAAAGTGAACTCCAGGAAGCACATTAAGCATGACTTGAATTTTAGCAAATATGATTATTATGATCGACTTTAAAGTCTTGCATAGTAATTAGAGACAATCTCACCCAGAATTGAACACGCCCACACCCCCTTTAAAAAGGTAGGGTAAGTTGTTCTGCAGTGCAATATATATCACAGACACTCAGATATCCATCTCAGCCCAGGTGGCCCGTGGCACTGCACAGCCCGTGAAGCTCCTCTGATTGTGTTCTAGGTATAGCATTAATTCCATACAGCACGTGGTTGTTACAGATCCATTTTCCTGGTATGTAATAAGACTTAAGCCATCTTTCTGCCAGGAGGAATTATAGCTTTTGGACTCAGCTTGAATAAGCAGCTTCCCGGTGTGAAGTTAAATTAGAACCTCAAGACAAGGGCCTGTGCTCCATTCATATCTAGAAACCCCCTCTGGAAGGCAGGAGTGCTGTATTGCAGTAGTGGCAACTGAAACACCAAATCAGATTTTATTCCATCTGTTCCACAGGTAAGTCACAATAAACTTCTACAAAAAAACACAAGATGCAGAGTTCAACCTTACTGAATTACAGCAGAGGCCACGACCACTGTGCACACACCCACCATGAAAAATCACCTTCACAGCAACACCATTTAACTCTGTTAAATACTACACGTTTTCATCCCAAACAAAGCATTTTATGACTAAAAGTGTACATTTTCTAATGATAATGTCATGAACAGCTATGATCTCTTTCCTACCACTTTTTCCCTCTCACCATTTCTAAGACAGCGCAGGTATTTCAGCCATGCAACCAAATCATAAAAAAAATAAATCCCAAACAGTGCTGCCAGAAAAGTGATGTTAAAAGTCACAGGACGATCACTGACCTCAAAAAAAGACTCAGGACATACTGTTTTCAGGTTTTTCTCCATTGCTATTTTTCCCCCCAGCGTCTTTGTCAACAACAAAATTCCATCTTACTTCTAAAACTGAATTATTTGCACATAGCCTCAATTTACGATTGGGTGTGTAAAATCTCTTTCCTCCCATTTGCTGTGACAGCCCATGTATGTTCTGTGCATATATTTTTTGCATGCAAAACCAACTAAAATAGGACATAAAATGAGCACAGGAAAAAACCTGTCACTGTTGGTTACTCACCAGCTGCAGCTAGCAGCATATTTTTAAGATATCTGATAACAGATGAACTTCACTCGCACAATGTGAAAGATTCCACTTCTTCGTTGACAAACATACTTCATAAAGCAAGGTCTGACTTAGTGTATCAAGGGCAGAGGATTCAGAAAAGACTTTATATAAAAAGTAACCCCATGAGATCAGCACTCCGCTCTCTGGGCTGGGCTGACAACAAACGTAGCACAGGAATCAGAGACCTGAAATTCTACTTCTGCAACCAACACAGAGTGCAGGGCCAAGGAGGTTTCTGGTTTGCCCGCGTATTTTTTCCAAAGCCAAAATGCTCAGAATGGAGCCTAAAAGAATTATGCAGACCTTGCGTATTTTAGGAGAGGCCATGGATCATTCCTCGTGACTTTGGGAGATTCATCTGTTGCCTGTCTAAGGAGTGACATCGATGTTTTCGCTGATGCTTAGAGATACTGAATTTCTCTTACAAGTAGAAGAAAAACCATGTGCTCCACTGTGTTGGAAATGTGGTTTCTCAGGTGCTCCTCTCTCAAACTCTTTGTTGTTTCCATGCAAAACAGCCCCGAGCTCTCTGCAGTGGAGGGGGCTGGGCTCAAATAGCTTCAGAGCTCTGCAGCCCTGGGACCTCAACGTACCAAGTGTCTTTCAACACCAAGCTGTCCCTGTGAATGTGTACTGCAGCAGCTGGCCCTTCTCTTGCTACAGTTGGTAAGATATAACAGACCCATTAGGTCAGCAGAAATAGGTCAAAGAAGATAATTTTACAATAGCATTCGCAAGGCTTTAAGCACTGTATAGTGTTTTTTTAAATTTTTTTTAACCTGGTCAAGAACATCACTATGTTATTACTATTACAATGACACTTAGAGATACCTAACTGCTGTGAGTCAGGTATGCTAAGAAAAACTTCAGTAGCTCTGGCACATTTAGAGAGAATTCAGTCAGATTGTGAAGGTATTGAACGACTTGACTTGGACTTTTGCTGTAAGTTGGATGGTTCTCGGAAATGTTTCTGTCATGCAGACCCTCATTTCTTTAACATACTAGATTTCCTTCCGAAATAACAAGGGTGCTGAATGTCTCCTAGCAACAAATATTTAGTTTAGAGGCAAAAAATGTACTCCCTTAAAACTAAATGTCCCTTCCATCAGGTATTTTACAAGCTGGCACAAATTTCACAAACTCTGTGTTCACCTTGATGACTTCCTCATTTGGTAATGGCTTCCCAAAAAACCACATGCACTGTAATATGTCTAATTTTGGCTCCTCAGAAAAGAATAGGTTCTTCCTCAAAATAGATCACTACCACCACTAAAAATAAGACTATTAGACAACTACTGATGTAATAGAGGGAATTGCTGTGAAGTGAAAGGATTATGTAATTCACAAAGAAACATATAGTTGAAGGCAGGTGACTTACCTTCACAGGACTCTGAGATATGGACCACATCACCAATCTGAAGAGGTAGCTGAGGCATTCCTGTGCCTTTGAAGTTGTATATAGCTGAAAAATTAAAGGATGAAAATACTAGTTTTCAATACACTACACTACATACACTACAATTAAACTGAAAACCAAACGTGGCTATTAAGATTCTGATACTGGGACAAGTACACTATGATAGACAAACAGAACCTTAATTCTATCGAGAAGCTCCATTTGTCACCATTATTTTATCTCTTTGCTTGTGAGAATGGAAAGGTGGTGAAAACAGCCAGTGCTGAAAACAAACAAACAAAAAAAAATAGTCAACAAACCCCACAAAGAACTCAGCAGGCACGTGGGAACAAGCTCTTCATCACCTGCTCTGCACAGGATTTGAGACGCAGGTCTTGAATAAATACCCATTCCCAGTGCTGGAGAATTGTTTGTCTACTGGTTCAAGGGATTTAGGCACACAGTTAACAGAAATTTATGGCTACATTGATGAGAAAGGGCACAGAGATGCCTATAGAAACTCAGTTTCCTGAATCCTCTCCTGGGGTTAGATGCTTCAATTTAACATGAAACTGTTTCATATGGAAAGAGTATAAAGTTTCATAGTTCTCTGTATTCTCTGTATGACTCTGAAAAGAACACATGAGCAGTGGATTTTTAAAGTGTTCTTAATCAGAAGCTTATCTGTATGTGGTTAAGAAGCAGCAGTTTCAGAGAGAATTCAAGAAAATAAGCCTCTTTACCAGTTCTTATGTTCTAGGGCTACCGGATGTGGGCTGCTATGGTAACCATGTGCCTCTGTAATTTTCTTTTTCTTCATGGGCTTGCTTATAGACTTGCACAACAGCATTAGAGAATAGAAGTGGTTATTGGAGTCAAATCACACCAGGAAACTATTAAAATCTGTAGCTGAAGCTCAGTGAAGCTGTGCAGGTAGGAACAGTGACCCTGGCACTAACCACGACCTGCTTGGTGCAGGAAAGGTGTGGGTCAGCAGAGCTCTGCCTTGCCCACGGCAGTGTCCAATCCGTCCACACACACAGCAACCAAACTGGCAGCATTTTGGACTGGGGGAAAACCGATCTGTAAAGCAGAGCCCACCTTCAGGTTATTTCCCCCTTCCTTTTGCTCCCCCACAGCCAGGCTTCTAAAGCAGGATATTCAATCTCTGCTAGGCCAAAATGTACACTAATGACACATTTTATTTGAGCATTTTACGTCAAATTATGTTTAAAGGCTTCAATTAAATTGCCTTTCGGGAAAATGCTTAAGGTAGGAGTGCAGAGCTAAATAGATTCATCCTCTTCACTTCTCATGTGTTCCATAAATTATGTTTCCTGGGGTTTTTATATTTGCTATATTTCTGGAACAGAAATTAGAAGTAATCTCAGATTTAAGAGGCTTACTCAATCAAAAATAAGTTGGTTTTCTGTTTGTTTGTTTTCTTTTTTTACATGAAGAGACGTTCCCAGATGTTCCTCCTCCTGAATGGATAGAACAGGTCTTGAACAACTCAGCATAAGGGGAGAGCAAAACAAAGAATAACTTTGAAGTGAGGCTCTGCTGTCCAGATTCAGCCATTTACTCCAGAGAATCCTGAAGACACTCCCTCAGTGATCCTCCGAGAACTGCCTTAGCTCAACCCAAAGTTGAAATTCAGTAGTAGGTGTGAATATAGTACGTGTGTAGTTACGTTCTGAGTGGTTTCTTTTCAAGAAGTGAAAGATGGCCAAACCCTGCTAAGTTACCATGACATTTAAAGACACATTTCCACCGGGGTGTTTGGGAGGTGTGTGTGGGGTGTGTGCTCTTGCTTTTTGCCTGAAACATCCCTGCAAATTAAGATTACTGTTGACTACCACATGCTTTAGATTTCAAAATATGCACTGCTCTACTCAGCCGTAGCTGTCTCAAAACATAGATTTAGTTTACTGAGTCATATATTTATGTTGCATTTTGGGTTTGCTCCCTTGAAAGCTTCATTTACCAGCCACCAATATATTGAAAAGCTCAGCAACAAACTGACAAAGGAAGTGGCTGTATCAGCTTAGACTTTTCTAAATGAGTAAGTGGAAACTTAACAAGACAGATTTTACTGTAGAGCTTGGATTGTTTGGTGGGATGAGTTTAACAACTCCCTTTACGAAGTTTTAAGCCATAGACCTATCCATACTTTTTATCATAAGAAATCAGTTTCCATATACTATTACAAAAACTCTAAACAAACAACTTAATACCATCAGCTACAATCTGTACATTTATCTACAGCTTTACTATCATACCTGCTAATTTTTGATTATTAGTTGTGAATGAAAATTTGAGTGTTATATCCAGTGATGTTTTCTGTCAGCTGTAAGTGGTGTCACTTCCTTTACCGAGACCCTCCTGTACTCGGGAGTATCACCTCAGAGTTCACCAGCCATGAGAAGAGTTCCCTTTCCTCCACCCTCAGTGGAGAGTTTGTGCGTGGAGATCCTCAGGGTTGTGTGTGCATGGTGTACAAACACATATTTACCTCATTTTGCTCCTCAAAAACATGAACACCCAGTAGGGAATTAAGACTTTTTTTGGTGGGACACTCACCACAGGTTGTTGGCTTTTTAAAAGTAACCTCTCCATTCAGTAGAAATAAAAGCCCTTTCAAATCTGTCTGAAGAACTTTCCTACCTCTCCCCTCCCTGGCAGCCTCTATCCCAACCATAAATGCAACGTGAGTCAGCATCCTCAAGGCACAGAAGGTTGTTCAAAGACCCCAGCACTCACTCTAAATCCCACCAGCAATTACTGACCTCAGGAACAGCTGATGTCATGGCAATAAGATTAGTGGGAGAGCTCTGGCTGGCAGATGCCCTCCCCACAGGCAGCACCAGGCTAAGGCGCTCCCGTCAGCAGTGAATCTGCACACAGACGCTGTCAGACTCTCCCAGAAAGGCACAGAGAATGCCCTGCAATCCAGTGTTCCTACAGAGGGACTTCACACTTCACTGAGAACACAGCAAATTTCCCCCGAATGAGCAAATAAAAACTGTCTTTTTAGAGCTCACCACAACCTCGGTGGTAATTTTATAGCACACGTGTGACAGAAAACAAACAAACAGCCCAAGGGAAAACTCCCTTAGATTCCAGATTTAAGCTCCCTCGGGAGAGGAGCTGAAGAGCAAAAGTACCAGGGCAAACTGCTGACACAGGCAGCTTTCCAAACTGAACTCTGCTCAAGCACAAGTGGGCTTAGAGTTGAACCTCAGGAAGATGGAAACAATTCCCATTATGTCCATGGAGAATGCCCCAAGATTCCTTTCTTGTCCAGCCAAACAGTGCCCGCTGTAAGGACGGCGACTGCGACTGTGCACCACCCTCAGGCCCAGAGCTTGAGTGAAGACATCTCCCAGTGTCCATCCCAGGGGCAAAAAGTGAGGATGAGGGCCGACGAAAATTCCTGTTTCCATTTAATTCCTGCTTATCTCTTAAAGGCAGACCTGCTGGATATTATATACACGTTCCCCCACCTACACACAGGGATGTATGCTCTTCAACACACGTGTGGCTGTGGAGCTGTCCCACTGCACCACACGGGGACTGTGCACGTTTTCCAGAGCAGAGCAACGAAAATCTCTACAGAACATTTCACTCAACGTTCCAAGATACGAAGTAAATCAAGACAGTCACACTGTTAAGATTCCTATCAAAAAATAAATTCAGCAAGCAAGCACCAAAAAACAGTTAACATTTTGTAATTGAAATTCCATGTCCTCCTCAATTTAGAAAAAGACAAGCAGAACAAAAACAAACAAACAAGAAAAAAATAAAAATCATCCTCTGTACCTTGTTTGGGAACATTCACACACAAAACACTCTAGAAAAGTCACAGTGATACAGGTAACAGAATTCCTTCCTCAAAAAGATCGATTTCTTCGGTATTCACTTAAAGACCCCATACTCTGGCTATTTATATGATTAGTCTGTAAGCCACTGCAAGGTGGGAATGGTAAGCAAGGAAAATCCCACAGACGTGCAACACTGAAACCATTTGTTATCCTGACAATCTTACCTGTCTTTCCTGCCTGTTTTCCCTTCATGTGCAGTCCCTGCTCTGCCCTTTATAAGAAATACAAGCACTACCTTCTTTCATTTTGAAACTCACCTTTTAGTGAAAAGCCATGTTCCAAGTTGGTTTCCTTGGCTACCTTTCACCCTTCCACTTAGACAGAATTTGAAATAAAATTTCTAAAGTACTGCAGAGCCAGCTCCTAATTTCACTTTTCCATAATAGACGGACTATTAGGTATGATTTGGATGTAATAACTAATGAAGTGTTTTGCATATTCAAACAATTTCTAATTAATAGCCTCAGCAAGAATCCTGTTCTATTTTTCAAATAGTACAGCTCCACTTTTACGAGTAATAAACTATTCATAAAGTATCAATTCTTTATGTTCAGTTACCATTTTCTTCTCATGAAATCAGGGTGAAATCACTCAGCAAGGCCACTGACAAACCTTATGTGAAAATATTATGCAGTCCCAACAGGATTTCTTAACTTCTGGAAAGACATCTACAAAATTCATGTTCTAGTGTTCTGAATCTTTGGATCTCACACAGCAAGTGTGAACATGGACACAGTTCTGAGGGATATTTCACAGGTACCAAACCTCAGGGGGGGTTAGAGGCTGATTTCATTTATTGAAAATGGTGCTCCAAGGGCAACTCTTCAGTTCTCAGGTAAGAAGCTGTTATCTCAGATAACAATTGAACACAGATTTCCTCACATGCTTAACCTTGGGGACAGATGGAGGTTTGAGCTGACTTGAGCTACTTATTTTCTTTCTTAAACACAATAAAGCCAGCATGGATTATAAGCACCAGGAAGTTCTAACGTGCCTGACTAGTTTTAGGAAGATATTGTCTCTGAATTTTTACCTTTTCATATAAAATAGTAGCACCGTCATTTTTCTTTAAAGTCTTCATGAAGAACAGAGTATTTAACTGTGATTTTTCCTTCTATGAAAGGTCATGGATAAAAAGATTCTCTTCCCAGCTTTGTCTTCATCTTATTTCAGTTTGCCTTTTGTTGTTTCCCAAGCAGTTGGAACAGCCTGGGGGGGTTCAAGGGTTGCATTTCATGGAGGAGTCAACCTGCCCTGAACAAAGCTCTGCTCCCTTACAGCTCAATCTATTTAGATTTTAGAGATGTAAGATAATTTTCAGAGGTGTTCAGCAAATGAAATCAGAGAAGACAGCCACAGCCCTTCACTCTCAGGCTGAGCATGAGCTTTTCTGTGCTTGCAAAGAAGTCACCCACTACTCCCCACAACTTTTGCTTCAAATTGACAAACACCCCTCTTCAGCTTCAGCAGGACAGGAGTATATCTGACACTTGAGTTTAGCATTCCAACATTTCACCAGCTTGTAACTTCTCTTAAGGTCTGAGCACAGAGCAAACACTTCCCTCAGGAACCTGCCGCCCAAACCCACTTTTACCGTGACAATTCCATCTTGTCTCGTCCACAGAAGCAGCACGTATTTAAGCTGGGAATGCTTCAAGACTAAGAACAAGTTTCATGTGTAAAATGGGGATTGTGGTTTCCAAGCACAGAGTTTAATATCTGCCGCCTGGACCATCCCAATTAATTAAGTAAAAACAAAAGTGGGCACAGAGGCTGCGTTCCACCATCACCAAGGGACGGTGTGGTTTGCCAAATGCATCCTGCAGCACAATATTGCTCATCCAAAGCACACTGGGCCCAGCACTTTCAAACTGAAACTCTGCCCATCAGCAGGAACCGAGGGCATCGGGCTCACTTCTAACAAAAGGCTTGAAAATTCAGCCTGAGAATTGTGATCAGAGACTTAAACCCAAAGGTTTCCAAAAACACCTAAGATAAGAGAACCCTATATGGTCAAAAAGCTTCCAGTGTGTATTCTTCCAAAAGCTTTTCACCTTCCACAGACTTTATGACTCAGTCAACTCAGTTTGCCCGTATTTCTTATTTTCCTGAGACACAGGAGACCTGACTACAACAGACTGTAAATTTAAAAACCTCTTCATTTGTGAATATAGTTGCTAGTACCTCATATTTGAGGCCTCATTAACCGAATGAAACTCACAGAGTAAAGTTAGTAAAGTTTAGCAATTAAACTGTTTTTCTGCCAATTTCCAAGAGCATAAATTTATTTAATTTATGATACGGGACAGAACCACCAGTGGTGGCAGTAGATGCTTGTTTGGGTTTGTTTGTTTGATTATTTTAATTATTCTGGGTGAAAGATTCTCCCACTTTTCTCACCAACTTACGTAAAAAAAGAATGCATTTAATTTCCAAGATAAAGGAAAATAAAACAAACTGTGAGCCAACAGCTTGGCTAAGAAAAGAAACTGCTGGGTATAAGCTGTAGGTTATTAAATTTGTACTCATCTATTAACTTCAAGCAATTGTACAAAAGCAGAGACAGAATGTTGCTACTGAAGACAACCTACCAGAAAGTTACATGTGTAAATACTTAAATAACTAGTATTCTAATATTGCTGGGAAGTCTATTTGATTACTGTTCCATTTTCCCCATTCTGCTTTGTGACAGACTAAACCACGGACACTGCTGCAACTGGGATGTTTTACATACAAGTATAAAATGCCTTATAATCCAGTGTTAAACAGAAACCCCTTTGCTAACTCAGGAAATGGACTCGGGGTGAGCAGAGAAGGAGCAAGAAACCACTGTTACCACGCAGTAGGACACAGGCTGCTCAGATTCTCTTCTCCATTAAAATCACTGTGTGCTCACAGGTGAGAGCAGCAGGGGAGCAAGAACAGGGCAAAAGAAATACCACCAGGATCCAGTGTCAGTTCTTCCCAGTGACCTTCTCTAGAGCTTAAATCATATTCCGCTTTGCACGTGAAAACAAACACTGCTGGGTTGGCATTGATTTAGCAAGTAATATATTTCACAAGGTGGTTTTTATTACGTGTGCTTTGCTGCGCTTTCCAGATACCAGAGAGACTACTACAAGTGCAAAAATTAAGTACTTTCTACTACTTATAAAATTGAAATATAAATACTTACACATCCTTTATTTTGTAATATAAAGTGCCACGACAACAGGCAGCTTCCATTTCACAATTCTGCTACTGCTGCACATGGAAGTTGAACAAGAAAACATTCTTTTCCTCTTATTAATACCTTGATGATTCACTTTATTTCATTAAGCCATTTGGGTAGATTTTTTGCTTTTAATGCACATCACAAAACACTATGGCCTCCTTCAAATAAAAAATGTCTTTTAGAAGAATTTAGAAGGTTAATGACTGATACTAGTACGCATCTTTCAAGTTCTTTAGCTTTGATTTCTAATTTTAGGGCTTTTTTTAAACAGCAGTTCAGTCCTTTATACAAGTTAACATCATTCAGATCAAGAAGATGACTTTCCTTCCAAAAAATACCAGTTACCAGCTGAAATACAGATTTTTTTCTCTAACACTAACCACAAGTGACAATCTTGCAGAAGCAACTGCAGGATTCCCCTTCCCCTACATTTGTTCTCCATAATTTCTGGCTGCTGGGCATTAAACAACACAGGACTTACTCAGCCTGTTTCTGAACTACCGAGGTGGGAAGAGCTGCATTACTTGAGAGTGAGAAAGTCGACACTCGTGCACTTTTTGTCATTCTGGTTGAAGGATTAAAGCTTTGTACAAAATGGATCACGTTTCAATGAAGACACCAAGGCAAGGTGGAAAGTGTTAATTCATCACAGCAGAGAAAACACCTGCCCACATCCTGCTCAGGAGATAGAGAGACACAACTCAAATGGCAGCTCAGAGTTACATACCTACGCCAGTCCTCTCCGTCTTGTGCCATCTTGCCATCACACATGAATCCCTGAGGCTCCAGAGGACACCCACCAGCAAGGAATCCAAGGTTTATGGAATGCAGCCTTGAGGATGGGTAACCAAGAGGCCTGGAAGGAGCCCCGTTTCCCAGCGCTGTCACTGGGGAGCGGGCGGAGGCAGCCGCGAGATTTGCTGCTGTTCTGAGCTTCCTTCCTCTTTTCTCAACTCAAGACGTTGCACCCGTGTCATGGGGGAGGGGAATCCCAAAACTGGGTGTTACTGTTGCTCGACACCGGCAGTAACACAGCAGCAGGGGAAAAGGACAAACCACGGCAGCGCTCTGCGGCACCAGCCCTGAACTCGAGATGTGTGTGAGCCCGGCCGAGGGACAACCTCTGAGCACGGCTTCCTTCAGCTCCCAGCACCTCACCAACACCACACTCGAAAGGTTTGACTTCACAGGTCAAACATCTTCAAACCTACTCTCTTCCAACCTGTCCTGGAACAAGGATTTGTGGTTTTTTTGCAAGTCTACCTCTCCTGAGAGAAACAGAGTGAAGACAAAGCCACATTTCGAAGCCGCACCCATTGTTTCTTATTTCTGTCATTTTATGTTGGGAGGAAAAAAAGTTGAAGACTTGCTCTTTAGTCTCTAAATAAAGCAGCACCTTTCTTAAAGACTTATTGTCCAGACAAAACTGCAAAAAGCAATTTATGGTATATTTACAGCTGCTGTGTGAGCTAACTTGCACAAGGACATTCTGAATGTGCAAAAATCAATCCAAGTTGTTTGTAATGTAGATTAAGGATAATATACTTCATTGAAAGCAAGTATGTCGCCTTCACTCATCTTCCTTACTTTCAGTTTGGACTTAAAAAAAAAAAAAAAAAAACCCAAATAAAATGGTGCAAAGATTTACTGTTTGTTTGTTTGATCTCCTGCTTAGTACAACAAATTCACATGACAATCCTATCCTCTGGATATTACATTGCAACTTAGCAATCACTGTTTATCCAAACTCTTTAACACTGCCATACTACATCCCTCAGGATATTTTTGATAACACATGACATTCTATTTCTTGGTGTTAACTAGCAATCATGTGGAGCACAGACTATTGCATTGCACATAGAATTCTGATACATATTTCTGGAGGAAAATCACTTTAAACTTTACCAGATTTGCTTAAATTGCCCTAATCTTCACCATGTCTACATATGAGCTTAGCAAAAGGGTTTAGCTTGTTACTCTCCCCTAAAATAACATTGAAATTCATGTTAATTAAAGTGGGCCAAATTCTGAGCAAAACCCATTATTTCCATTTACAGACAACAAGCTCCATCTACGGGTTCTAAATCTTTTCCATCCATGGAACATTCATTTTATATTGTTCTCCTGTCAAAAAAAATACCTCGAGGCCGAACCATTTCACCTTTTAGTTTACACTATGGGGTTTGAGCAGTAACTTCCTAACCAGTGAGAACTACCTTCCTTACTCCTCCCAATCCCTGCTGCAGCAAATCCCCTCTTCCCATTTACTATTTGGCCTAAAGGATGACGTGTTTTTATTTTCTTGTTCTACATCTCTCTTCCTTATGGTGCTTACCTGTACTACAACAGTCCTGAGGAAATCCTTTCTGGCACTTATTTACGCACATGCCTCCTCAGGTAGGTCTACCAAACCTAGTTATTACCAGTATCTTTTGAAAATAAATTCTCTAAAATACAGGAATTTCACCTTCAAGCTGGGATCCAGTTGGCAACACTTTGCTGCTGCCCTGCTGTGATTGTGCAGAGCTCACCCTCCCCAACCATCCCAGCTCCCCACAAATGCCAATTTGAGGACCCAAACACCCTCAGGCATCGCTGCTCCCCACATGCCCTCCCTTCCCCACGCCCCGCTCAGCATTGCACACATCTGCTCTTACTTCCTCCCCTGAAACTTTCACGAGGATGCTTTTGCAACTCCTCACCCAGAACCTGCTGCCACTTCATCTCCACCAGCTCAGACAACCCTGTCTTGGCTGTGCCGGCAAAACCCGAGCTGTAACTCCTAAGAAATGGATTGAGGAACAAAATCCCTTTTTAGCTGCAAGAGGAAAAGTGCACCCAGAGCAAAGCATGCACAGTAACCCCAAAATCCTGGCCTTACACCAGAGGACAAATCCCAACATTGGTCTAGAGAATTAAGGTGAATCATTGTTATACCCTTTGTCAGTAGAGGCTTTTATTCCAAGTTGGTTTATTTATGTAGTTATCATTCCACAGAAAACAGTGGGCAGATTCATCACCCTCACATATCTCATCATTTTTTCCTTAAGTCTTTTTTCAGAGAGAAGCTCTTTCAGGGAAAGCAGAAAATTCCTTGCTTCCCCACAAGATCAAACTCTCTGTCCAGGGAGTTCACAGGTAGAACCTCCCTTTTGGGGGCTGGGAGGCAGGCAGAGGAAGGGAGACAATTCTTGCTTCCTTTAACACTGCTATTGGTTCCACAAAACAAGATCTTTGAAGATGCTGACTTTTTAATTAGCCAATTTTAGCTGTGCTAATTTCCATCATACAGAAGAACTCGAGCAGAATGCAGAAGTTGCATTTAACTGCCTCTGAATTCCATGCCAAGATCTGTGAGCAGCTGCAAAAAAGGCAACTGATGTGACAAAACAGAACCAAAAAAGACAACACACAAAGGACTCTCAGGCACAATACCTTAAGTATATTATGGCCAAACCAAAGCCTGAATGCCAGACACATTCCTCCACCTGCTGCACTTGTGCAAGAGCTGCGTGAGCACACACATATGGCATAAGATGATAAAGTTACACACTCCAAGGTAGTTCCAGCAGTGGAGGTAAAGCAGTTCCTGAGGGTAAGAGATAACTGGGATGTCACTGATTGGGGTTTTGTTTGTAGCATTAATTAACAAGTTATTTCAATTTAGGAAAAAGATTTAGTAATGCCATATGCCAAGTAGCTCAAAATACAATTAACTATAACTCAACATATAATTAACTGTATTACCAGATAACCTACAGCTCATTACTCCCATTTAAAGTTAACTTATCTGAGGTTTTCCTTTAAGTAGAACAATAGTGCACTGCAGTTGTTTTATGCAATTTGTGTCACAGTGACAATAAACAAAGGTAACTTTCACCATTTGCAAGAAAAAAAAGCTTTCTTCTAACATTTTATAGCAGAAAAAGCAGGATTTCTTCAACACAGCAGCATTTAAGTTCACACGTGCAATCAAATCAAAGAAGAGTAAGAACTACTTCATGGATATACATTTGCTGCCAGTAATGTCACGGGATATCTCAAGAGATAACAAGAAGACATTTTCAGTCTATGTAGACTTAATAACAGATGGAAAAATTTGGATGCATAGCAAATTCCTTAGATTAACGGTGCTACAATTAGCTTCTATGACCCATGGATTTCTGATTATTTTGCCCACCACCAGCAGGAGCTGGGCCTAAACCTCCCCGGGTGGAAACCGTCTGATACTGAGTTGGTTCTGCACTGGGATAGGAGAAGCCCTAAGTGGTCATTTAAGTGACTTTCCCACAAGTGCAGCAGGTGGAGGAATGTGTCTGGCATTCAGGCTTTGGTTTGGCCATAATATACTTAAGGTATTGTGCCTGAGAGTCCTTTGTGTGTTGTCTTTTTTGGTTCTGTTTTGTCACATCAGTTGCCTTTTTTGCAGCTGCTCACAGATCTTGGCATGGAATTCAGAGGCAGTTAAATGCAACTTCTGCATTCTGCTCGAGTTCTTCTGTATGATGGAAATGGACAGAGTCCCTCCTGCTGGGACTCAGTTTTACAGTTCAGTTTTGGTTGAGTTGAGTGACAAGCTAAAGCCACACCCCTGAGCACAGTCACAGTTCACACAACCCCAAGGCATCACTCAGGACCCAGCACAACTGGTACCAAGGCAGTGGGTTGGCAAGATTGGTCCCCAATGACTTGTTTTTCCATGATGGATTTAAAAGAAGAAGTCCTACAGAACTTTCATCTTAACTATGAACCTTTTACCTAGGAAGTGGCTAATCCATTCACCAGAAGGAGCTTAAACTGCAGTATGACTCAAAGGAAATACTCAAATTTCCACATAAATGCTCAAAACTCAATGAAATAAGCTTAAAAGCAGCTCCTCAGAATTATTCTGCAGGAACTTCAGAGCATTACAGAATTGTCTCCTAAAAACACAACAACACACAGCACCTGCATTATACTTTCTTAGCATTTATTGATTTTTTTTAAACAATTTCTACAAAAGACCTTGCCTTTCATTTAAAAAGTAGATACATGTTTCTTCTCAAATGCAATACAGACTACATTTTATAAAGAAAGAGAAATAAACCTTTATTTTAATTATTAGTACAAATACAAGAAGTCAGAGTTTCAAGTGAATACTGACCAACAAAACACATAAAAAGAGTCGATGCACCTTGGCAATCAGGTCAGTCTGCAAATTGAAAAGGTACACATTAGGGAGAAAAAATATCAAGAATTCTGAATCCAGGAAGCAGAAGAAATTCAGGAGCACATGGCTTAGTTGAGTTGTCCATCAACAACACTTCCCAGTCTGTCTCGTTCAGGGTGGGCCCTGTCCTGCCATGTAATAAAACAAGTGCAGCAAATGCTTCTCTTCCACAACAGCACATTTACAGAGCTCACCGAGATTCAAGACAAGGCAACACTCGAGTTCCCAGTGAGGGGAACTCCAGCAGTGCCCTCAGGGAAGTGATCACAGTGCAGCTCTCATGAACACCCTCATACTCTACAGAACACAAGGCAGATCAATACCTAAGTTAGGAACCTGTACATTGATGTGTGACAAGTTTACTCAGTATTTCCTGCTGAAGCAGGACTCCAAATTGTCCAGGTACCTTCCAGAACTGTAAGTTTTATTGCTGAGCACACTGTGTTTCAGGAGTTTTTGTCTTAGAAGGTACATACAAGGTTGTATATTTTGTCTTTTTTGTTTTCTTCTCCGCCGTGATTTTA
The DNA here is from genome assembly GCA_013396775.1 of Cephalopterus ornatus. Classification (NCBI taxonomy): domain Eukaryota; kingdom Metazoa; phylum Chordata; class Aves; order Passeriformes; family Cotingidae; genus Cephalopterus; species Cephalopterus ornatus. The sequence continues at coordinate 122,677 of VZRE01007298.1, read as the reverse complement.
TTTTCCTTCTTATCTTCTTCTGTAGGTTCAGATCTGGATTCAGCTGTTAACCTACAGGCAAAGCAACCATTCTAAATACATATTTAGTTTATATAAAACAGGACTAAAGTAAGAGTTTTAGGCAGAATGAAGAAGCCAACTGGCACAGAAGACCATCCATAGGCAAAGACAGAGCAAGCAGGGTTTAAGGAGAAAATGAGACTGAAACGAAGCATTTTTATATCAGTCCTAATCACATTTCATCACTTAATGCCTCCCCCAACACCTCATCTGCTGAAATGCTGGGAAAAAAAACGTTGCCGAGTGTGTTTTCTGGTTGGGATCAGCCTTCAAAACCACCAGTGACTGTACCATGCACGTAAAGGAGATCAAACCCCCCAAAATAAAACTCCAAGTGCCAAGTCCCAGCAACACAACACAAATATGCTGAAGTCAAGCTTCTTTCTTCGACACCACCACAAAAACTACCCTTAGAGCAATCTACTAGTTTTAACCTAGTTCTGTACCACTATTGCCTTTATTTTAATGCCTGAATATCTTAAATTTTCCTGCAGCAACCTATTTCCAGGCTCTAAATTGTATCATTTGCCCACTGACATGTTTTAGTGCTGCTGTGAATGTAAATGGGGGGACAGCTGCCTCAGTGCTGGTAAACAGATAAGTAATTCTGAAATCAAAACATCATGTTCAGATGTCTAAATCTCGTTTTTAACTTAATAACATGCAAACATGCCATTAGAACAATTGATAAATAATGGTATTTTATCCAACCAAATCACCCGCAGTCAGTTGACTGTTACACATAATTTCTTCTGTTGTGAAAATAATCACGGAAAATGAAGTTCCAAATTAAGCATGGCTTTATATACCAACACAAATCCATGCTCCTTCATCACCACATACATTAAAGCAATTCTCTAGTGACCTTGTGGATTTCTATTTGGTCTCAAGAGCAACCACAGCCACTGATAGCTGATTTCAATGATGGTTTTCCAAACAAAAACAGCTGCTACCCAGTGTTAGAGATTCATTTGCAATATAGACCTGCAGCTCAACATGAAGACTATGAAAGGAGCTGTAACAAAACAGCTGGGGGAAATTTAGCTACAGATTCAAACTAAAATCAAACTATTAGGCATTGCAAGCAATGTGCATATTATTCCCTATAAGCACTGTCTCAAACTAAAGAGAAATAGGCTTTGCTGTGCACCTGCCCTGGGTCAGTGTTCGCTCCACCAGGTAATTCTGATGGCTAACAACCTTCTCTTTGTGGTCACCTTCCCCCAGGCTGCCCCCATCTTTAATTAGTCCAAAGTTGTAGCAAGACAGAACACACTTTTTTCTTCCTTAAGTAACTCCCAGTAATCACTCTGTGGTTTGCACTTGCCCTGCAGTGCAGCCTTTGCCTCCCCAGGAGCAGGAATTAGGCATGGGCAGCTTCTGTCCATCTGGTCCTGTGGCAGATTCCCTTCCTTTGTCCCTCCACCCTTCTGCTTTAAAACAACCTCTGCCCAAGGGCACCAAAACCACTACTCCAATGGCCAAAACTGCCAACAAGGACTGCCTATAAAAATACAGAGAGGACTCAAACAAACCAAAAGACCAAATAAACCCCAAACTCACTTAGAGTTGTTCCAAAGTAGCACCACAGGATTTCTACAAAATACTGCCCTTTTACAGTATTAGGCAGTTTCACTGGTGTACGATATAACAACTCTGGAAATCAAACTCACTGTGCCTCTTGTGAGGAGGATATGGCAGCAGAGAATGAAGCTGAGCCTAGGAAGAAGGGCTGGGGTATAGGGGGAAGGCAGTTTTCTTCCTCATTCATTGTCCAACTGCTTTTAATTAGCAAGTTAACCTTCCCCAAGCCTGGTTTGCCCAGGATAAGTTGATCCCTGGAGTCTTTATCTCTTACCCACAAGCTTTTTCCATCTAATGTTCTCCTTTGTCCTGTGGAAGAGAGGGAGTGAAAGCAGCTGGGTGGGCGTGTGGGACCCCCACAGCCCTCACCCCGAAGGCTCAGACCATCCCCTAGAGCACCACAGTGGATCACCAAGTGTCAGCACAGGGAAATAGATGGGTCAGAAAGAACAGGCACCAGTTAAACACTTGCACTTTAAAAAGACCAAGCTATGACATGATTCTGTCAGGCTGTGACTGGGCAGACTCCAAAACTGAGTTATAACTGGAGCTCTACCCATTTAAGGCAGATGAACTGTCTCATCAGGTGAAGCTCTACTTGCCTAAAACCCCAAAGAGATTATTAGTATCCAGATCTCCTGCTGGGCCAAATGGCTACAGGCATGTGAAGTAGATTTGGTGTATGTAATCCAACTAAATAATTTAAGGGAGCAAATAAGCTCTTAGGCACACAAGCTCTTCTTTAAATCAAACTAAAGCAAACAACCTCAAATCTAAATGCAAACTAAGTTGTGCAGCAAGGGCTGGAAATTGGTGTTTCAGTTTCAGAAGGGAAGAAAAGCATTTCAGTACAGAAATGTATCTTTCTATTGATCAGATGGCCCAACAAAAGATACCACTGCACATGACCTTTGCAGTGCCTGAATTTCAGTAGCAACTGATAATTAATAATAATCACTTGAATATTTGAATCTTTAGATCAACACTCATTAGGTGATGAGACTGATGTGGCTGTGGTGTAAGTTACTGCAGTGTGTACTGTTGATTCTGTAAGGACACAGACATGTTCTGCAGATCCATGTGCTGACAGGTTGATGTACCTGCACCTTGCTAAATCAGCTTAGCAAAAAAGTCTCTTCAAACAAGGGAGTTTGTCACCCACACAGGTACACACAGATTGCTCCTGACCACTTCACCACCTCCTGAGCCGAGGTGACAACGCTTCCCAAACCCCACTTTCCAGAAATGAGGTCTGCAGCCTATTCCCGGTTGCAGTGGTTCTTTTCAGTGCCATATTTCATACACCAATAATGACAGAGTAAACTAATTACTGCACAGAAACTATTCCAGTCATAAAACCAACCCCAAAGATCAGAACAGCCTTTTCAGCTGGAGCATCACTCTTTACTTAACACAAGCTCAAACAATGACAATTATTTAGCATTATTTTTATCATCCACCATTATTTTTTCCTCCCCCAAAGTCTCCATTTTCAGGTCTACACTCAAGTTGCAAAAAGTTTTTGTGCCTAGGGTTTGGCCACACCCACCATAGAACAGTCCAGAGACTCCTTCAGTCTTTAGAATTCCAACCTCTCAAATACTAAGACTTTATCATGACTTCCTACTTCATAACAAAACATAGCAGATCTGGGTTAAGTAAAACCTCATTGTTATATTAACATCATGACTTGGGGATTTAGGAGTTCATTGATACCATCAGAAACAAACAACTTCCTGCCTGGATTTGCCTTTACCAGGCTCATACCATCATTGAAAACAGCTTATATAGAGTTTTGTGGCAGTTGTTCAATTGTTTGGGTGGTTTTTATTTTTTAAAAACTATTGATTTATGTTTTGTTCCTTATTGGAACCAACAGCAATGGGTGCAAAATTAGAAACCTTCCTCTGAGCTACAGCTTCATCTTCCTCTACCACTTCTTCTACTCACTCTGCTTTCAAACATCAACTCCATAAATAATTTCCACTCACCCCCCCTCCATGATTATTCAAATAATCCCCCTCTCTCCAGTAGGTTCAGCCCTTCAGTTCACATGAACTGTTTCCAACAGCTTCCTGTCAGCAGACACTGCATCTTCCTTTCCGAGAGGAATATGAGGAAATAAGTTAAACTTTTCCTACCAGGTTACATGCTACCTGTTCCTGGATGTGTAGAGACACTGTCAAAACACAACTCCATCACTCAGTTATCCCATCTTTCCACTTTCACCACCCACACCTGACCTCCCTGATCTTCCCTCCTCACTAACAGTCCCTGCACGTTTTGACACAGCTGCTCCAACAGCTGCTCCTGCCATATTTTTTCCCAGGCTGTTCCACAAGATTGCAATGTTTGGCTACTTGAAGGCTGTTAACTACACCCATGCAACCTTGAGTAATTGATCTAAGAGTCAAAGGATCAATCCAATTACTTCTGAATGCCATCAGCTCTGGCTATTCCATACAGGTTTCCATGTGCTAGGCCTTCCTCCATCTTCAGAGCTGCTGTCATTTTACACTCACTAAGTTATTTCTTCCAGCAAGTTGTAAGCGCAAAGCATCTAGACAAGCCCAGACTTTTTTCTCTCCCCCCAAACACACATGTTTACAAAGATTATGAACAGAATACAAAAAGCATTCGCTGAAAAAGTAGAAAATAGAAATCAGCATTCCTTTAACCAAGATAAAAAAGTTGGAGACAATAATTGTTCTCAGTTTACCATCTAGCGAAAAGTAACTTAAATTCTCAGTTCAGGGCAAAAATGTGATGTTAATTTGGCAGTTGTCTTTCCAGCTACCATGCATCCAGATTATGCAAGTCACTTGTCTGACAACACAAACAGCTGATTAATTCTCTGTGATCTTGTACGATGCAAGTTTTGTTAACACCACTCAGGTTAAGAATGACTTAAATAATTTTTAGGCTTTTAGCTAAATCTGAAAGTTGATGAGGGCTGAAATCAGGTATCCAACTGAAGCATGGAACCTATTCCCTTTATTACCTGGAGGTGTAACAGGTGTGTGGCAGTTTTGAAGGGGCCAAGAAAACAAGAAGTCTCTGAGGTTGGAGCTGTTACATGCTACCTGTCTTCAAGTAATGGCAAGGTTATTTTAGTTAGAGTTTCAAGAGTCTTTTTTATTAGTCACCACTTTAGTCCTCCTAAAAGGTATTGAGAGGTTCAATGTAGGCAGCTGGAGCTGGGGAATGACACGGCATGCAACACTGAGGAAATAGATAAAGAATTGGATAGCAAAGTTCATGCAGCGAAAGAAAAGAGATGCAGGTCTGTGCTGATTGCCTTGGGCAGAGACAGAGGCTGACACTGACCTGAGGGCAGCTGAAGTCAAGGAATTATTTCCACTTCTGCTGTTTGAAGAAAAGGCATCGTGGTTCTCTTCTTGAAACTTAACTCTCTTCTTTTCCCTTTCAGGTTCCACTGTGTTCCTTTTTGCTTGCAGAGCTGTGTGCAGTGGGGATGCTGAGAAAGCCTGTCTTAGTGGAGAAGCCCCACTTTGCTCCAAGTACTTGGCAGTTATCTTTTTTCCTTCCTTACTTGGCAGTTGAGTGACAGCACTTTCTTTTACTGGAGTACTTTTGCTGTCCAAGTATTCACAAGTAGTGTCCACTGGAATCCTCTCCCTCTTCTTTTTAATTTTAGAGCCTCTAGGTAATTCTAAGGAAAAAAGGAATATAGTTTTTGTACAGAAGCAAAGCTGGAGTTAACGTGTCCACCGACATGTTCATAATAGAACTAAAAAAAACATTTCACATGACTAAAGACCTTGCAATAATTTTTAATGGACAACTTAGATCCCTTAAAGAATGTCCCTTCATATAGTTTAATAAGCCCAACAGAAGCCAGCTTGAAAGAAGTCANTAATTTTTAATGGACAACTTAGATCCCTTAGCCCAACAGAAGCCAGCTTGAAAAAAGTCGTCATCCACTCTACCTTTTCACCAAGACCTTTAATTAGATGCTCTGAACTACAGGCTGCTGAGGTAAGCTTTCACAACCAGGATTTCAAAGTCAAATCCTTTGGGTATGGAAAAGTACAAAACCAACTCACCCATCTGGTTCCTTGTGCACAGAATCCCAAAGTGGTTTGGGTTGGAAGGGATCTCAAGGCTCATCTGGTTCCACCCCCTGCCATGGGCAGGGACACCTTCCACTAGCCCAGGTTGCTCCAAGCCCCGTCCAACCTGGCCTTGGACACTTCCAGGGATGGGACAGCCACAGCTTCTCTGGGCAACCTGTGCCAGGGCCTCCCCACCCTCATAGGGAAGAATTTCTTCCTAACACCTAATCTAAACCTGCCCTTTGTCAGCTTAAAGAGAATCATCTTCCTCCATTCTCCAGCTCCCTTATTGTGCACACACTCAGATATCAGCTGTTTTTCAGGAGGGCCTCTCTTGTCAAAATTTAAGCCATATTAACTTGAAATACTAAACAGTTTCTCCTCTAAATGATTTGCACTTTATTACAAAGCTCCTGTCAGCTGCAATCAGAAAACTGAGGCTTCTCATCAACACAAAGATGCTGCTACTGTTATGAAAAGCACCTCCTGAGCATCTGTTCCCACTCACTGGACTATGGTTGTCCAGCTGCACTCCATAAAGCCTCTGAACACTCATCTGTACTCTTTATTCTTTTGAAGTCACTGTTAGGACACTCTGAAGGGAGGTCCTTGAGCAAAGTGGGGCTTTTCTATTTCAGTTCAGCAGGTTTTGGACCTGGTTATTATCAAAAAGGCAGCCATTTAAAGTTTAGTCTACATCTGGAACTAAAGTAATGCCTTCCTGTCTGATGTCATCCCATTTGTGAAGGTGCAGAAGAGCAGATATTTACTTTTTCCCCAAGTGGAAAAGTTGTATTTACCTTCAGGTTCATATTTCATTTTCAGCTCATCCAGCATAACTCTCAAGCTCATATTCTCACTCTGACAAGCCTGCAAATGCCTCTCACTGGTTAAGAGTTTCCTTTCAAATTCCAGGACCCTTTGGCTCTCATACAGAGCTTTCATTTTTTGCAAGGAGAGTTCATTTTTCAATGTTTCAGTTTCCTTGCTGGGGTGGGAGGAAAATTATAAAGTCAGACTTGGTTTGCTTTGGTTTTGGTTTTTTTAAGTAAAGCAGCAGGTGTAAAGTCAACTTAGTACTCAGCAACTTCACAAAATAAAATTTGTATTTACACATTTGGATCTAAGGGCTTAAAAACAGTCAGAGGCCAAACACTATGAACTTGCTAATTAATGAATATGGAATTCACTAGTCAAAGAACACAACTAGATAGTTCAAGAAAGCATTTTAAGTGTTATTATCTGTCTCCTTTGATAAGGGAAATATATATATATATAGCCTATGGACTAAAAATCTCATACAGTTGCCTTACAGATTAAGTTTTAATTTATTAAAGTTCTCAGTTGTCCTGTATCTAGGAGTGGAAGAAAGCAACAAGATACAATGGTTCTGCTGCTATCTTTTGAAACAGTAAATTGAACCTCAAACAAGATAACTCTCATTCCTATAACGAATTAGAAAATACAGCAAGGAGCACGTCTGTACATTCAGTCAGTGCATACAAACAGTAACAAAAAAGGGAGAACAAAAGCAAGTACCTACAACATAACCCTGCTACAACCAACTTCTAGGGCTCAGACTGTAAGAACTTACTTGGAGTTGTCAAGTTTAATTTTCAGTAAATCTGCATAGTACCCATCCTCAGAGTCACCTCCTTTTGAGCTACTCCCGGGTTTGGATTCTTCCATGTTCTCATATAAAGTCTGACAGATAAAGAAATGTCAGGTTGTCAAGCAGTGACCTTTCAGAAGCACATTAGCTTGGTCCTTAGGTGACATTTTCCACGCATTTCTAGGGAGAAGCCTCAGCATACGGGGATTTAAACACAGAAGATAACTCAGTTGCTCTGAGTACCTCCTCATTTGCTACAAATGTCAAATAGCACTAAAACTGACAGCTCTCTCTCATTCACTGAAAAAAAATAAAAAAGCAAGTTCTCAATCGCAGGAGGCTTTCCAATAGCACTGCAGAACTTGCTTTATACTTGAAAATACAGGATATTTAGTTAACATACACAGGGGTTTTTTCAGCATTTATTTCTAGCCTTCAGCAGCTGGACCCCAAAAGAACACAAGCCATACTAATCAACAGTTAATCTCAAAATCAATTACATGTTTCAGCTGAGGAAGTTAGCTAATAATAAAGATGCCATAAATGTAGTAACATGTGACACTGGGGTTTTTGTTTTGTGGGGTTTTTTTCTGAAGAAGCAGCAGACTTAATAAAAAGTGTCCTACAGAGCTCAGAGTCCTCTGTCAGTCACTGACTACAGACACTTGGGTTGGTTACTGGAATCCAGTATTCAGTTATTTATGGCCTAGAGACAGAAATACAGATCAAGCTTATAAATGACAAAACTGGTAAAACAATCAGGCTTCCTCAATTGCTTGCTAAAATGGGTTAAGCTTGGCTTTACTCCACTTGGGTTAAATACAGAATAGAGGAGGCTATCCTGGAAAGCATAATCCTACTGCACAAGCTAATACACCCCAGTTTACTCTCCAAAGCTGTGATAAGAAAGGGCCAAACGAGTCCAGAAGTGCAAGAATTAAAAGAGGCTACAGTTTGTCACCCTCTGTAAACACACAAACATCAGTAACATTACACAAGTGCACACAGGGCTCCTCATGTACTTCTCACTTTTCATAGTATTGGCAAGATGGTAGCAAGTTGGACAAGAGGACTGAGAAAAATTGCTTTACAAGGATGATTAAACAATTCAGTTTTGTTAGACAAGAGCAGGCTTCAACTGCAAAGTTAAGACACATTAAGAAAATAAATAGGCAGGAAATTCAATAATGCTGAGACACTAAAAAGTGCCAAAGCTGAAGTACACACAGTAGAAGTGTGAAATGGCTACACCTTCCAAGAGAAAAATCAGATGTCACAGCTCAGTGAACTTTGACCAAGTAATAGGACTTAAATGCTACAAGTAACTAAGATATGAAGGTGCTACACACAGGAAACCCACAAAAAAAATTGTTTCTTCAACCCAGGTTTTGAATTTTCTGCTTCTCTGAACTTGAGGAGTATATGTTCTCCAACTGTAAAATACAACTTGCGTCAAATAAAGGTATGAGTAGCTTTGAGATCCCTTTTCAAACCAGAGCACAGTCTTCAGACAGTTTTCATAACTCTTGTTCTTATGTTTTAGCTTCCACTTACGATTTTCTACTTAGTTACAAACCACATACCTTAAATTTTTCTAGCTGCCTCACTTTCAAGAGCAGATCTTCTATTTCCCCATTCTTTTGCTCTAACATGGCCTGTAAACGTTCCAGCTGATCAAATTCTGCCTGAGAGCCTTTCATCTGCAGCAGTGTAGCCATTTGCAGCTGGAAAACAAGGGAAAAAAAGAAGTCATTACAACAAGTACTGGGATTAGTGACTGAGAATCTCAGCCTCTTAGCCAGAACTGTTCAGGTACTCAAGCCTTGTAATTCTAGTCCTGAATGTAGAAGTGCACTGGGTGCTTCAACTCAGCCTTCATAACAAAATTTTAGCAATTATCACCGTAGACTGACAACTGAAAGTCCTCAGGAGAGCTGAAAACTTCCTGAAGAGCTCAGACCTAAGTGTCACACCCTCCTCAGTACTGACTAAGGACCTGTAAATGCACCGTCAAGGCCACACAACATTCCACATTCAAACCATCAACACCCAGTCAGCTAGAACCCAGCTAGAGTCCAGGCTTATTCATCAGAGCTAAAATGAATCTTGAAAACTTCTCACTTGGGAAAACCTACAAATTTCAGTCCCTTTTTTTCCCACTTCTGATTCTGAGGTATAAACAGTGCTGGTTTTGCCTTGTGCAATATTAACCCCAGAATTTCAGCTTTTTCTGCTCCTCCAATAGAACACATCTATTCAAGCAAAAGAACACCCTCTGTCGTTACAAAGGAGAAGTTTATCACAATTTTGCATTTAGAGCAAATTTTTCTGAGGGTGTTAATACATTAATGTCATGTTTACAAGGGTCTTGACAGATTCAGTTACAAGTGATAGATCAGACATTTAAACAATTGGGGAACAAAATGAAATGCAAGAAATTAAAGACTTCACAGGGTGTTAGTGAACCATGAGGCATCTTTATCAGCACAGTCAGTATGGATAAGGTAACACTGTGGGACACGGGGAGAAATCACAGGGAAAGGATCAAGGGAAAAAATTAGACTACAGATTGAGGGAGAAAGTGAGAGGAGAGCATTTACCCTATGGAATCTCCTCCATCAGCTACAGGGTATCGACGCTCCTGTACACAAACTGGGGCTCAAGAAAGATTGAATTCTCACAGCTTCTACAGAACATAAGGGAGGCAAAATTTTACCCCTCCCCAACACTGGCTGACTAAAACTCTCCTTACAGTTCCCAGCCACAGACCTCTAATCTTCCCCCTTTCACTCAAAGGGCCTCCTACTAACAGAATTACAAGTTGCAGTTGATCTACATAAAAACAAAGAACAAGAACGTTAAGAAACTGGAAGGGATACTCTGGGCTGTGGTAGAACTTTCACAGGAGCACTGGGGACATTCTGTTCAGGACTCAGATCTTCAGGAGTCACCAGCAAGTACCACACAGCGACATTCTGACAACTAAAGCTGCAACAACAGTTACCTCCACTGCAGGAAGCAGCTGTGAGTGGGGAGATAAGCACAGACTGAGCTTTTAACACACAGCAGCATAGGGCAGAGAGGAGGCTAACGGGGATCTAGGATGGCAGCTTAAGCAGAACAGCTGTCCTAACAAACTACTGACTTCCAACGCTGATATCAGAAGAAATGTTATGAGTACAAATTGAAATTCCAAATAAAAGCATTAAGTAGTAGAACAGGGATACCAATTGGCCTCCATTTTGGGTTAAAGTCTTCAGTATATGGCATGTCTCTTATACACTGAACCAGTAGGACTGACTTACCCTCATAGTACAAGGAGAAAATTTCTGAACAAACTGATCCTACCCAATGTCTTTGCTCACTCAAATCTTTGCTGTATCAGTAGGTTTTTTGCCTTCTCCTTTAAGAACGTTGTTTCAACTATTTTCAACCTATTCCACAAAAGCTGGGGAACACAAACCTGTACTTTCAGTGCAACTTCTGATCATCACTCTAGATTTTTAAGCACTCTTCTCAAACTTTACAACCAGGTATTTGATCAAAATGAAAGGATCCACTTTAGCAATGGAAAACAATCAGAACACCAACATGAAAACAGTTGGCAGCTCTGCCATTATCGTGTAAGTTAGCTTCTGCCAACTAGTTCTCAACATTAATCAACAGGCTCCCATCCTGTAACAGTGTAGCCTAAATTAAATAAGTACAGCAAAAGTTATGACTTATTCTTGCACAAAAAATAGGGAAGAGCAGAGAAAAAAAAAGAGGGCAAAGACAAGAAAGCAACCCTGAGGGGAAAAAACAAACCAAAACCCACAGTGTGATGGGAGTAGAAGCCTGTCCTTCTCTTGACATTCATTCTTGACAATGACAGTCAAATATATGATTCATGTAGTACAAGAATTAGACAAGAAAAAACAATTATCAAGACAAACTGAATGGTAGTTTGACTGACAGGAGTTGTGTTTTACCTCTATCACTTAAACAACTACTGCCAAAATAAGCAAACATGGTGCCTTCAATGCAACCTGGAGGTCTAGGATAAGATAGGAGCAGTAGTAGCAACACCAAAATGCTGATGGTACCATAGAAGTCAAACAGCACAACATCATCTCACTTGTTTTTTCTCCCATTTCCCTCCCCCAGACAACTGTACCATATTTTAAAGGTAACAAATCCCCCAGGCTGTGCACTGAAGCAGTGCCCAAGGACACCTGGAGTATTACAGTAATGGTCATACCTTCATTCTCTGCAACTGTTCTCTAGTGAATGCATGCTGTTTTTGTAGGGACTGATATTTTACTTTCACACTGATCAGCTGCCGTTCCATTTCTGCCCTACGGTCCTCCACCTACAGAATATTGTGAACAATTATTACTGTGAAGTTATAACACTTGTTCTCACTTGGCTGATGAGTTTTATATGGACATGTTGCCTCGCAATGAGTGTTCAGTCTGCAAATACTGCTTTTGCAGCAACAGTACTTGAAAATACAGGCTATTGATAATCCCCCTGTAACAGAAGTGCTATAGCTGCTAAAGTGCAACAGGTTTTTCTTGTGTTCTTTTGATATCAAAATAAAGTAACATATCATATGCTTCAGTGTTGCTGCAGAATAGTTTTGTTCACTGGCATCAGGACAGCGTAAAAGAATATGAACTGTGTACCAAAATACCTCCCTATGCATTTAACAGCAGCTGAACTCTTACTGGAAAACCAATTCAAAAACCCTCCCAAATGCTCAAAACATCCTGACATTTTCAGCATGTTTGTAAGACAGTTCTTATCAGCATCTTTTAGTATTTCACATGACGTCTTGTACATTAAAGAAGGTTTTACCAGCTGAACAAAACTACTTAGAGTCAAGATCTGCACACAGAACAGTCATGAGCCCTCAGTCACAACTGCTGACTTGATAGCCAGGTAACTTTAAATGAGTTCATTCATTTTAGTAACTCCTTAGCTTCAGAGAGCATAAAAGTGATTTTCTATATGTCAGATCAACACTGAAGTCATATTCGAGGAATAGAGATATGTGCTGGCCAGATCAGGTACAAATACTCTAATATTTTCAATACAGTATAAGAAAGAAAACTGAAGTATTTTCTTCTCAGGCATCTATGGCAGAATTGTACCTCAGCAAAGAGAGAATTGCCTTTACTTGTAGGGTCCAAAGACTGTTGCACTGCACGATCCAGCTGAACCTGAAGCTCCTGATTGGCTTCACGAGCTTTCTAGATTAAAGCAGAGAGCATATTAATCATTCAAGCATCTGATGCTCTGCATACATGATTTAATCAGATAGTTTTAACTCTAATTTCCTACAGTTTAGCACAGATTATATCGTACTGCAGTACTTTAATGTACTGGTCACGATGACAAGTTAATTTCATTTCACTAAAAGGCTTAATATTCCGCTGTTCTTCATGACAAGAACACAACTAAAAACCTTCAAGGGTTTGCTGTTTGTCAACTGGATTAATGGCATGGAGACCACAGGCCTTGCTGCTAGTCACTCACAAAGCCTCTACTCTCCAACGCAAAATTTTGCGAGAAACTTGAAATAAAAGTGAGAATTGTAGCAGTGAGCTGTGGGAAGGTCACTAGAGGCAGAACAGTGCTGTGCAGCTCTCCTTACACAGCCTGCCACAAAATAACCCCAAGACAGAGCATTTACCAACAGGCAACACCAAACACAACCAGCCAACATCCTTCTCTTTCCCCTCCCTCCTCAGAACTCCTCAAAATGCCAATTTCCCCAAAAAGCTGGCAACACAGCTTGTGCTATCTGGGGCTTAGCTACCAAACTCACATAAAATTAAGAGAATACCTCTAATGCATTACAATAAGAAACAACTTCTTTTTCCCTCTCTTCCTTTTCTGCGTGCAGTCGCTCCAGCTGGTTCTGTAAGTTACTGTTCATGAGTTCGAGTTGTTCTTTACTGTACTGAAGCTCATTCAGCTTCTCTTCAACATTGGCCTAACCAAAAATTATGAAATAAACAGTATTTAAAACAACTGGAAGAAAAGCAAGCCCAAGTGAGCCAAACGTTTGTTAGTAGTAATTACTTTTAATACAAAATATTATATTGAAGAAGAGAAGGTATTAAAGTCTAGCCGTTATTTTTTCGCTGTGCACATTGTCTGAACATAAGTCAATCCACACAACACATCTAACAACGAAATAAGTGCAAAATTTGATCTTCAATTAGCCTACATTCCTAATGGTTCAGTGCTACTCACACACACCTTCACACTCTCGAGCTCAGTGAGCTCTATCTGAAGGTTGAGCATTTCTGAGGACATGGTCTCATGGACACGTTCAGACATCATGTGCAGTTCTTCTGATTTGGCAGCAATTATTTCCTTCTGATGCTCCACTTTGTGCCTCAGCTGTTTCTCTGAGAGTCGGGTTTCATCAAGTTCTGCTTTCAGGTTCTCCAACTTAAAAACAGTTGACAACCAAGTAGCATCATTTTATAATAAATTATTGAAAAGCACAATACTTCTGAATTATTCCAGTTACAGAAAGCGTCTTAGAAACACAGCTTAAGAATAAACCTTTAAAGATAATTAAATGTGAAATTTAATCTAATTAACAAGTAACAATGCAGATGTTGGTTAAAAATCAACCCAACTCCTACACGTTGTAACTATTTATTATTTATTTTCCTAGTTAAGAGTGCAATTATAAGTTAAATTTATAGTATCTAAAATGCTACTAACAACCTTTTAGCTACATATTAGTTGTCAAACCTTGTTTCTAAGGTCATGGATTTCCTGTCCATAGGCTCTGGCCAGCTGTTCCTTCTGTTTTTCCAGCTGCATGTTCTGCTGCTGCTTAAGGGAATCACACTCAAAATGCAAGCTTTCCAACATTCGATTCTTGAGTTCAATTTCTCTCTGAAGGGTGTATTTCTCTTGTTCAAATTTCTGAAAGAAATAGCCCATTAATAAATCTAAGCGTAACAGTACATTGTTCCCTAAGCATTTATGAAAAAGTACAGACTCAGAACCAAGATATCTGTAGCTCGTTCAATCTTTTGTTGGAGTTCTAATTAGGGAATACCCATGCTTAAAAAAAAAAAACAAACTGCTCTAAAATTATGATTTATTACTGTGCAATATTCTTCATAGAACTGTCTGTTTCTCTGCACACAACATGAAATGTGTGAGCATCTTTTTTGCAAGTGTCACAAAGAAATTTAGCAAGAGTTTCTGTGCGCTTTCTACCACCACAAAACCCAATTATGTTACAACTTGTTAAAGTCCATCAAGTGTTCCCCCACTGCGGAACAGCGGAGTGCAATGGTTTTTAGACAGCTAAATTGTCTGCTGTTTTGTAATAAATTCCACCAACCCTTCCAGACTGAAGAATGATTTTTTAAACAGCTTCCTTCTCTGCCTGATTGCGTGTTTGTTAATTACAAAGGACAGCTTCATTTTACTCTCCCATTCAGCCAGCAATTAAGGAGAAGGAAAAAATATAAAAAGGAGGAGAGTGTTGAAAGCAGAAATGGTAATAACAAAGCCAAACCAGTCTAAAGATGTAAGATATTTTCTTTCTTTTCAAAATAAATTAACTCTTAAAACACAAACCAGAATTAAAAAAGGAACAGAGCAAAACTAAAAGCTGTCAGGTGTCAGACTGACCTCTGTGGCCCAGACACAGCTTATCAAGGACAGGCTTAGCTCTCAAATACCAACAGGAGAAGAGCTTTAACTCCAAGATAAAAGCAATGCACAGGACAGATTTGGGAGTGCACTTCTGGCCACACCCCAGAATGACAAAATTCTAGCAGATCATGTCTACACCCTTGTACAGAAGAGCACAGAGATGTTCCTGAAAGAAAGTTCCGAAAGAACTTACTTGTGTTCACAGGAAGTGCTTTGGCTCTCAGATTCCAAAGAGGAGAGCCAGAGACTCAAACAATCTGTTGGATAACCACAGTTCCCACACAAGATGTTATTCTACTGTGTGAAACCACAATTCCTTCCCTCTGCCCTTGGAATCTGAGTTACTGATTGATCTGGTTCACACAAGCTCTTGGCTCCAGCTCCTGACCCAGGATTACACCTGTGGGTGCAGTTTGACAGCACAGGGCTGGCAGCAGGAAGGGATGATCCTGCCCTGCCTTCCTTAGCACTTGTGCTTTCAGCTGCCTCTCACACAAAGCTTTCCAGCGGGAAACTAACCAAAATAAGAAATTCTCTTTTCAGAATAGCAGAGTGCTACAACCATCCAGCTGCTATGAAAAAACACAAACCCAACAGTGCAAACGTTTTATCTCTATCCCAAGAGAAGGGATGGATGGACACCCAAAAACAGACTGAATGAAGACAAATGGTCTACCTGAAACATGGGCTGGCCAAAAACAAACTTGAAAATTAAAGTCTTTATGAAAAGTGGAAGAGATTTTTCCTGATTGTCATTTTCTTGAACAATCAGTAAGAAGAAAACTGGTCAACTAAATAATACCTCTATATTTCAGCACTGTACTGTTCCTTTTCTCTGAGCTGCAAAGAAACGTCCTAATAAGATCAGGACCCCCGGGTATTTGAAAAATGTGAAAGCTTCACTACAGAAGAAATCAATTTTACAGTCTTGCTGCTAGCATTCTTCTCACAGCTTCAGATGATGTAAAGCTTACAGGGAGAGCACACATGAATGAATTGCTGAACAGAGGCAAAACACATGCTCTGAAACAAATTCACTCTAGCATTTAGCATTCATTTTACATTAAAGGCAATTAGTCCTACATGGTACAGAACACTTGATGCATAATTAGCTATGAAACCCTGTCCCAGTTAGATACAATTATGCTCAATGTCTTAAAGCAGAGGAAAAAAAGCCCTGTCTACGAGTTCTTAGAAGTTCACTAAAATTCATGTAGACTCTAAAAGGCATTTCAAACACCTGTGCCTGCAGAAAATAGTTAAAATAAAACAAGGTTCAGTTTTGAACAGTCATCACCTCGGTTTTCTCAGTCAGTTCACGGCGTGTTTGATCCAGCTGATTTTGGACTTCACTTTGGGACTCCAGTAAATGCAAACCATATTCTGCTGCCTTTCTTCTTTCATTCTCTGCCTCCTTGAGCTGCTGCTTAAGACTTAAAATGGGGTCTGTCTCCATTTTCCTTCCTTTTGTCACTTCAACACTGCAAAGACAAAATTGTCAAAAAATACGCTGCAGTAAGTTACAGTAGTTAACTGAAAAAAAGTTACTGGATTTCCTTTCTTAATCAGGACACAAGGATATATTTTTTTGCATTAAGACAAAAAAAAAAAGGGCAACCAAAAACAAGACAGCTCACAAACAAACAGACCTGCGGACAGTAAAATAATAGCTATTTCTTCATGAATTTGGTTAATGTCTTACTCTTTATTACATCTTAACTAATAGCATGCAGCAAAAGCACTCCTGCATACCTGGTTTCCTCACCCCCCAGAAGCAGAGCTAATCTGGTACAGAGCTCTCTTGCCAAGGACAAGAGTGGGCCACAGAATAATCTTACAAAAACACTTATGCACATGGCCAGCAGTATTTTCTCTGTATCACAAATCAAGCCCCACCAAGGATAGCATCGCTTGTGCACACAAATAACACTTAAGATTCACGTGGGCAGCTGTATTAGCAGGACAGTTTACCCCTAATAACATTAGGTGGGATATAGACACAGATAAAGGCAGTTCAAGGGAGGAGTCAGAAATAGAAACCCTGTTAAAATGCACGGAATTTTAACACAGGGATTTGCATTTATTTATGTGCTTGATGGAGTCTTTCATCACTGTTTATTACTTTAAAATTTTGCTGCAGGCAACCTATTTGTTAATAACCATCTCCTTGTCACATGTTTCAGAAAGTTCATCCATTTGTCACTTCAGAGGATAAAAGACACAAGGTGAATTTTGCAAGAAGTCAAAGTAAATCCAACAAACCAAATATTTAGAAAAAAAAAATTAAGTCAAATTAACACCATAAGTTTGTGTGACTGCTTGCTCCCAAATCTACTAAATCAGCGTGCCGCAAAAAAATCCTATTAAGAGAGAAAATGCTAAGCAACTTGGGCTTTTGAACAACATATGCCAAGAGTTCTCTCAGAAAGTAGGAGATACCAATGATAGACAAACACAAAAAAAAAATCTGCAGCTGATTTTTCAAAGCCAGGGTTCCTAATTGTTCTATAATTTCAGGATTAAATTCTTTATTGCAGATCTAACTCTTTGTGTTCACATAAGCAATTTATTTGTTGCCATTTCTTATTGGCACATATATTATTGTTGTGAATGTTGTAATATCCAGCTTTCACTTTTTTTTTTTTTGCTAATTTTTATTCCACATGGAAAACTCCTTGTGGAGTTTACCAAGCTCCCACTAAAACAAAAAAATAGCATGAGAGAGAAATTATCAAATTCTGGGGTTTGCATTTTCTTCTCACTTATTGCTATGCAGGTTTAACACATACCATGAGACTTTATCCAGCCCTGTTCTGAAACTTCACTTTTTCACATCTAACCACTGCAGTGCCTGAAATCTTAGTTTTGCACACTTATGCCAGTGAAAGACGGGAATTTTGCAAACCTGTACCTAAGAATCAACAATATTATGCTCCCGCAAGGATAAATATACCGTGTGCAATTTAATAATTAAATGTTTAAGGGAGGATGTAGCAACACAAGCATATAGGCAACCACTCCTGGAATGTATTTCCATTAAAGAGAATTAATAAATCCTTGCTCACTTACAGAAATAGAATTTTAAAAACAGCTTTATTTTCTGATCAGACAGCAGCATAGAGGCAACACAGCTCTTTGATTGCTCTTAGCTTACTAAATTAGATGAGTAACATGTTTAACTCACCTTCAGAAGTCCATTGTAGTCTGCCTTGACTTTATTCTTGCAGTCCACCTTTAAAAGAAAATAAAAGCAACAGTTGTCTAGAGCAGCTGAGTCTAAGCTGCCACCACAGCACAGTCCTCCAGAGCAGTCCCTGGTCAGAACGTGCTTAACCCTGGGGCTGCCTCATGAACATGCAGATCACAACCTAAAACCCCATATAAATGCAAATCTTATTCAAATCTCAGGCAGCTGGCAGACAGTTCAGAAACAGCCAGGTCAAGCAGCGCTGCCAAAGGAGGGATGCTCTGCAATTGGCCTGTGGGGCAAGTAAACAGCCTACACCCAGGTCACCTACTTCTGGAACACACGGAATTTTTAAGGGTTGTTCAGGGATTTTCGTCCCACTCCCTCTTAATTCTTCAGTCGCTTTTGCATTTCTCCTCCAGTTTCACATATAAGACCTTTAAGCTCTTAAAAAAATAATTTACTGGATAGCATAAAAAAAAAAATCTTGTGTTTTTTTTATTTTATGCTTGAAGTATAAAAGAAAGGAGAAATAGCTTTCCTTTTAACACATTCCTCGCTGACTGTTAGGAAAAACAGCAAGTATGCCTTTTGGAGCACAGACGCTCAACATTCCATTGCCAATTCCTGACGCAGTTAATCTAATTCCAAACAGTTTCGTCCATAAAGCTGTATTGTTGTATTGGAAATAATTGCCTGCAATTTCATATTGTACATGAGGCTAAGTAAATTGCCCTGAA
This sequence comes from Cephalopterus ornatus, assembly GCA_013396775.1. Lineage (NCBI taxonomy): Eukaryota > Metazoa > Chordata > Aves > Passeriformes > Cotingidae > Cephalopterus > Cephalopterus ornatus. The sequence continues at coordinate 103,741 of VZRE01007298.1, read as the reverse complement.
AACGTTTTAAGAGTAATTAAATAGGCAGCAAGGTGAGCAGGCAGGAGGTGAAATAAGGGTAGAATAAATGGAGAGCGATTTCTAAGAGTTGCAAGAGAATTCCTCACTTCTGGCTAATTAACACATTCTGTGACAGATTCTGAGCTGAGGGCTGCACACCTCGATTATTCAACCATTCAAGTACTCATTAATAAAAACAATAAGGTAGGAGATAAAAAGGCACTTTTCTGGCAGGCAGACTTTCTTCTCCCTCTCTCTAACAGTTCTGGTTCATCAGCTATTCCCCAGGGCCACATGTACCAGCTGCCTGTGTCCTGACCCCTTCAGGAGCACCTGCACAGGTTTCTGATCGCTGACAGAATTAGCAGGGTGGTTTCTCTCCCTTACCCCACCTATTCCCCTGCCAATGCCATTGTTACTCACACAAGTCCATGCCTTCACCTACCACACTGCACACGCTCAAGCTGGAACGTTTTCAGGGCTAATCACCTTCCACAAAAAAAACACCTTCTCGGGCTGGTGAGTACTGCAGAGACTATCTGTACACAGAATATAGCATATTATGCCCTATATTATATACCATAGATATATCACATCCTATATGATATGCTATAAAGTATCCTATATTATATACCATAGACATATCACATCCTATATGATATGCTATAGATATAAAATACCCTATATTATATACCATAGATATATCACATCCTATATGATATGCTATAGATATAAAATACCCTCTATTATATACCATAGATATATCACATCCTATATGATATGCTATAGATATAAAATACCCTATATTATATACCATAGATATATCATATCCTATATTATATACTTTAGATATATCCCATATGATATGCTAGATATGTATATATTATATGTCATATTAGATGCTATCTACGTATCTCTACATTTGCACATACGTATGTATTAAAACGCAGAAATAACACACTACAGCCTCATCTTTCAGTCACCACAAAGCCCCTGGCAGGCCAGCAGCTGGCTCTGGGAGCACTGTGTGTAATTAGTGCCATGTCACCTCTGCTCTCTCGTTCCGGACCCGCTCACCCCCCGACACCCGCC
>VZRE01007298.1:56737-101924 GCA_013396775.1 Cephalopterus ornatus | reverse complement strand
CTCGGCCGCCTTGGTCTTTGCTATTAAATGCCGGAGTGTTGCCCCGAACGCGGGCACGCAGCGCCGAGTCACGCACGTTGCGCGTCGCTCCAGTCCGCGCCAAGCCGAGGCTGGCTCTGCGATCATCAAACCCTTAACGCTATTTACGCGCTTCAGCAGAGGCGTCAGCATTCCTTGGCTACAAACTCCACTTCATGAGTACCCAGGGCCGTGTTTGCTAGTTGAATCTCTCGTTCCTCAGCCCACGGGTGCAGTTCTCCGCGTTTCGGGCAGGTCTGTGCTGAGGCGGTCGGTGGGTGGATGGTCCCATCTCCCACTGCCGGAGTTCCCTGCCCCTGCTGCCTGCTCGGTCCTGCCGACCTCGGTCCTGCCGACCTCTCGGTCCTGGGGGCTCTCTCCAGACAGCCCCCAGTCTTGGGATTGGCCACCCTTTTCCTTAAAAGATTAACCAAGCGTACAGCATTCGCGGTGCAATGGCTGAATCGTAGCTGTCCATCTACAGCTACTGGTTAACAACTAAAAAAAAAAATAAAATACTGCAAAGTCTGATTCAAAGCTCGAGGGTCTCGATATCAAGAATAACAGCGAGCAATCGTCCAGCCAACTACAGAGAGCCTCATACAGTTTTTGGCTGTGTGCTCTGAGTTATTAAATACCCCTGGTATGATTCTTTAGCACAGCACCGTGTTCACGTTTTCTTCAATAGGAAGGGGTTTTTTTGTATGACATCTGGGGTGCAGGGATTGGAAGCAATGGTAAAGGAGGGTGGCCAGGGCTGCCGTCATGGTCGGGCTCCTGTTGTGCTCGTGAAACAACACTCACTGTGTTAAGCCTTCCCTGGTGGGGAAGGATGTTTGCACAGAGCCCACGGGAGATTTTCCAAAGATGCAATGTTGTAATAAAGCTCAACTGCAGCACTCCAACCATACCCAGCCAAAGCACAGGGGAGTGTGAAGGCCATGCTTGGCTTCCAGAGTCATGGGCAATGCCACGTCGCTCAAAGGAAACACGTTGTGTAAGCGATGGGAGTCAACATGTACAGAGTGCTCTGTGGTACCTGGGATGCCTGCAAAGTCCAGGGGCAATCAGCTGCTCCACTGCAGTGTTCTACAGGAGAGATTTGGGGCTTGCAGTAGAATGCTGCAAGTGTCTGGTCTATCCCACTACCTGCTTCCCTCATGAAGGAAATCCCCTTGCTTAGCAGAGTCTGCTGACGCTGCCTGTCCCTGAGGAGATGTCACCACCTTCTTATGGAGCCAAACCTCTCCTTGGGTTCTGTGGACCTTTAACATCCAAGCTACACAGCAAGTTTGAGTGCTTGTAGCACAGAATCATAGAATATGCTGAGCTGGATGGGAACCACCAGGATCATCCAGTCCAACTCCTGGCCCTGCACAGACACCCCAACAATCCCACCCTGTCCCTGAGCATGTTGTCCAAACTCTCCTTGAGCTCTGGCAGCCTTGGGGCTGTGCCCACTGCCCTGGGGAGCCTGGTCAGTGCCCAACCACCCTCTGGGGGAAGAACCTTCTCCTGAGATCCAACCTGACCCTGCCCTGGCACAGCTCCATGCTGTCAACTAACCTTCTAACTTATTACTTGTCTCCATAGTTTGCTCTAGTTTCTACTAATTTTCACGTCCTGCACCAGGGAGGAGTCCCAGGGAGGGATGTCACAGTGTTAAATTGTACAGTATTCGTAGATTTCCTAAGCCAGTGAAGATCTGAGTGATACCCACAAAGAAGAGCAAAGTTCATTAACAGCAGTGTTTCACCATGCACTCCTGATGGTTATTTGAAAGTCCAGGCTCAGGTGTCTATGTACCATTTTATTCTGCCCCAAAGGAAAACCTTAGTAATTTTTACCTTTTAAGCAGTAGTTAAATTTTTAATCTGTTCTGCAAGATCCATGTATTTTGTGCTTATTATTATATTTGATGTGACATCCCTAACAAAAGCCACTGCACAGAAACCTCTGATAGCAAATTCTGCCTTTAAAGAAACATGCTTCAAGTAATGCAAGATTAAATTCAAGTAACAGGCTGTAAGTAGATGCGAGGATAACAATCCTATTTGGAGCAACTGGGACAGAAATAGATGTCTTAAGAAAAAAGGGGCTTGGAAAATAAGCACATAGTATAAAATTTGACAGAGGGAGCCAATAAAACACTACTACTATTACTATCAAAATGGCTCCTACTATTCTATCAAAATGTAAGTCTGGCTTTTGTCAATAGAAATGGGATTAAAAATTAAATACAGAATGATCTAGACAGGCAAGAATACCAAGTTGATTAAAACAGGGACAGGAAACGAGACAATCCTGTTCTAATCCTGATTCTGCTGCATTCACTGTGTGATTAACCACTCCAAATACCCACAGCTAAACCCCCTTGTTTTAAAATAAGGATAACAGCGACTTAATTAACAAATCCATATAACTCACATGACAGTTGGTGAGTACATCTTGGAAAAAATAAAATAAATCGTAAATGCTAAGCATTAACATGGTTACTCCACCCTCATAGCATGCTAAATTTTAAAAGACTTAAAATAGGTGCTGCTTCCCCCTCTGGTTCCACAGTCATGTATGACAGCTGTCATGAAATGTTTTAACAAACTCCATAACTTTTTCCTCAGCTAAGAATTTCCATTTATGCCTTAAAACAGAGTTAGGAGCTTAGATGCAAAGTACTTAATCCATTATTTAAAACATGCCGTTATTTTCAGACCTGTTCTCGTCCCCTTGCTGAATGGGCTGTCACTGGGATACTGTTTTACAGACCACGTCTACAACTTGTAAAATCCATGTGCTGGTTTTTAATGAGCCAGTAGCAATTTGCCAAGTGTCAGAATGCTACAGGATCATTCCCTGGTGTTACAGTATCTAATTGTAATATATCCCAGGATTCCTTGGCTTTGAAGCTGGATTTCACTCTCAAGAGGTGGTAGAAAAGCATAGAATGACAAGGTCATTATGTCCATTGTTTGTGTTAATTATGGATTTATGGAAACAAATACTTTTGTCCCACTTATCTACGAAAAGACAGCCACTTCTCATGTTTCTTTTCAGCTTAGTTTGTATTTAGTCCCTTGCTCTTAGAAACTTTTCCCCTGCTTATGACCTCAGTAACAACCATTGCCCTGTAGAGATTCTACAAATCCAGTAGTTACTGGAGCATAAAGTGTGTAGTTTGTATACTTTTGTTTATTGACATTTTATATCACTCAACTTAATGAAATCTGTGCACTGCTAACCCTGTGTAAAATGGAAATCCGTGTTTTGTGAGTCTTATCTATTCCAGCAGGCAAGAATTCCACATAAGTAAGGGAGTAATTGCAGCAAGTAACGTTGGGGCTATTTTTGCCCCGAGGAGGAGGCTTGTTGTCTTTATCTAAATAAAAACAAATGAGTTAAAAAAGCCCTCTTAGCGTTTCCTTGCTAATTACAAACACGGGAGTACCACAGCCTGTTAAGAAGCGCTGATTAGGAGCTGCTGCTCTGGCCCAACAGACCCAGGGGTCTTTATAACAAAAACTTCGTGGAACATTAAGTTGTGGTCTGTTTGTTTGTTGTTATTTCCATGTTCTTGCTCTTCATTATTTAAGAACACCCGATGTTGCACAATTTAAAGCCATATTACTTTATTTGCCGGTGCAGCTTCATAAAAGCTCAGGTTTAACTCTGTCCAGATTTTTTGTAAACGTGAAGCTGTTCTGCACTTTTGAGATGGGACACTTTCGCCTCCCGTTAAATAGAATCCAGGCAACTATGTGTTTCAATTTACTACTGTGAATTCCAAGAGCAGTAACACCAATACCTGAGTTGTTCTGCAAAGAACTCAAGTAGCTCAGTAATTACAGCAACAGATTGAGGGCCAGTAACTGTTTGTAATCCTCTCTAAACTATTAGAGACTGACCTCATCCAAATCACTTCATCTCACTATTACAGTCATCTTAGCAAAACACGTCTTTGCTCTGTATTTTTCTTACCAATCTAACCTTAAATAGCCTTCTGCGGCTGCACAGGATTACTTGGCAAGATCTGTCAAGTAGGTGTGAGAGTCTCGTTCAAATACAAACTCTCAGGTTTGTAACTCCCTTAGGAAAGCTTTCCACGATTTTTATTTAGATTTGTTACATTTTTTTACAGCTTGCTTGAATGGGTCAGGAGACTCACAGTGAGTTTCCTGGATTTATGTAAGCCAGGGGTCCAGTTATGAGAATATACTTTCTTCAGGACATGAATTCAGAGCCAAGTTATAGTGGAAATTTGCATTAAGACTCAATTAGCATCTTGCAGGCTATATTTTCCTTCATTCCTGATTTTTTTTTAAATTTTTTTAATATGATGTGAAATTGGATGCACCTTTCACCTTTTTCCCAAATATCCAGGGTTAAAGTCACAACTGCAAGATTTTGCTAAAAAACAACAAAATAACAATTCAAGTTTTATGATAATAAATTCAGGGGCTGGATGTTTGTTTATACCTGGTAATTCAAGAGATCAGTCAATCCCAGGGCAAAGTTACCAAATCAACATGTAATAGAACCTGGAGCATACAGAAACTCTAATTCCTTTTAACTTTTCTTTCTTTAAGCAGTACCTTGATAAGTTACTTGAACTTCCCACCCAGTATAAATGCTGATATCCGTTATTACCACTCTGCAGTTTGGTGGTGGCTCAGAATTGCCCCAACTTTTTTCCCTGCATTATGAGTTTCCTTCGTTGACGCAAGTTTCCATTCAATTTATTGCACTGATATACAGAGTTAATTAAGTATTTAAATGGTGCTCTCCTCTTCAGTAGAAAAGGATTTTTGGTAAAAACACTGAGTAATTAAAAACCACATTTTGTGCCGTTAAAACATACATACAGACACCATCATTAACACAACATTGTACAACCATTAACTAACTCAACCAGTTCACTCTCTCTGAAACTTCTTATAAATTATTGTGACTTATGGGGAGTTTTTATACACTCACTGACAGCAGAGCTGCCCTAACTCAGTCATCTGCCCTCTAACACAGCATCTACATACCAGAGACTCCTTTTTGCCACCAAATTGTCCGCAATCCACGTTTTTATTCCTTCGGAATTGCCGGGCTCGGTGCTTGCGGGTCTCCGGCCCCATCTGCCGCCCGTTCCCCTAATTACAGCTCCCGGGGCTCCTCTCTGCCAGGAGGGAATTCCCTCTCCGGGAATCGAGCAAGTAATACCTATTAAATATTAATGAGAAAATTATATTTAATTCATTAGTATAGCTTCGTTTCTATAAAAGGTTTCTTTCCGATTATATTTCATTACTTCTGTTTTGTTGGTTTTTTTTTTTTTTTACAATTAACAGTTGGACAAAGTAATTGTCTTTAATTTTAATTGAATTTAATTTCATACAGGTCATCAGCTACATTCTGAATGATAATTTGAGCAGTGTTACTTCCCATTTCTAGTCAGATGGAGTAAAAAGTTTAATCAGCTCTGCCAGCTGGAGGTCATGAGCTTTTTCACCATCAAAATCAATTTACCTTTCACCTGGATCTCATTTCAGGCCTGCTATAAAAGATCTTGACTTCCCCCCAGGATAGGGTAGTTTAGGTGTGTTGGGTAGGTCAGCATGGAAACCAAATTTTTTTTTTCCCTGTTGTGTTTGTTTGTTTACTTTTTCTGTTATTATGTGTACTCTTTATTTGTGTGAAACATATTAACCTATATATTTTTTTTTGTTTTACATATTCTTAAACAGGAGTTGAAAATGTGGATTTCTTGTTAATCTATGTTTCATCAGTTTCTTATCTATCAAGTAGATTTGAAAATGCTAATCAGTGTTATCTCTAGCACTTGTAACAATCAAGTAAAAATCAAAAACTAAGCAGGGTAAGTAATTTTTAAGAGTTGTATTTCAGTATGAAATGGCTCAAGAAATGCACTTTACTTTTAAGGCTAGCTTTTACTCAAAGATTGTGTCTTGAAATGTTCAATCTAAGGTTGTTTCTAGAGTGTCTAAATTAAGCTATAAATGTGATCCCATATTATGCCTAAAATTGCTCTTATAAAATACGAAATGTAGATAACTTGTAACAGTTATATGGAAAGGCATGAAACCTGATCAATTCTGTCTTCACTGATTGAGTTGAAACTGGAGAATACTCAGTTGGGATTGGGATTTTGGAGCTTTTTTTTTTTTAAGCTTACTTGAGTATATTTATCCTAGTTTGTAACAAGAAAGTGTATGTATTGAGCTGTAGTAGTTCAGCTTTGTTTCAGTTCCAGGTTTTCAATTTTTAGGGCTGCTTTTAACCATTTTTTTTTTATTTTGTCAAATACTCATGGTTTTACCTTTCATGCCAACCCCGGTTCCCCTTCATCCTCCTCAAAAGGTGAGCTCCAGCACTTCATTAAATAAAACTAATGGATGATTCCTTATTCTTAACTAAGCCACCCTCTTCTGACTGTAGAGTTGTCGAACATGATGTTAGACCAAGTGAATCAGGCAGGAATTGATGGTTCAGAAGTTGACCAAATTAACAGTATCTGATAGCTACTTTTATAAAGAAATATCAGACTGAAACTTTGGCTTTGGGGGGGTTTTGAGTCCTTTATGCACTAGTTTTCCTTCCATCTGCCTGATTACCTGCGAGTTTCCAAGGGTGTCATCAACCACGGCAAGGTTCAAATGACTTGACCTGTTGAGTTACAAGCGGATATATTTTCTAAAGCTTCTGGAAAAGGTTCATAAAAAATCAAACAAATCCCAATCTTTTTGTGTTTGGATTTCTTTTTTTCCTTAGTGTAATTGTTTCCCCCTCAAAGTTAATTTTGAAAAAAAATACGAGAAATAAAAGCAATGTAGTGAGCACAATTGAGTAAAATGGGGTAGTTTGGGAAGATGAAACAGAAGGGTTTAATCACTTGAATGTGTTCTTTGTTCTTTCTGTTTGCTTAGCTTGGTAAAATATTCTGACACTTGGAATCCCAGCTTCATTTGCTATGTAATTATACTAATTCATAGCTTTACTGGCAGATCAACAGCCCAGAGCCTTGTTTTAATTCTGAAATTCTAGACATGATTAACTTTTGTTTCAGTTTTAAGTATTCATGCTGCATCTCAAAACATAAAACCATTTAATTCTGAGTGCAAGGGTCACAAAATGCCTCAGTGAAGATGGCCTGGAACCATATTTACTGCTTTGTGTTTATGATTCTAGTGTCGTCTGCAATAGAAATATTCTGTTTCCACAAGTTGTGCTACTGAGCGTCCTGAAAGGTGTGCTGCAAAAAGCATTTAGCGTGAAGCAGTGAATCAGGCTCTGCAAAGTCTTGCTTTACCCAAACTTAGCTTAGATAATCGACTCAGACTTAAGTGGATTCACCTGAGCTTTTTAGGCTCAAAAGTAGCTCTTGAGCAAACCATTATCACTCCATACCAACCCTGCTAAAATACCAACTTACAGAGATATTCTTGCCTAAATCTTACCTTGGGCAATGTTTACTAGAAAATGCTGGTGTGAATTCGGGCAACTTCCCGCAGAACGTCTCCTCAATAATGACTCGTGAATGCTGCTTTCAAAGGAGAAACGCAAGTGGTTCTGAGCACTGAAACGCTCTTTTCTTAAAGTAGATAGGTTTCTTTCTGGGGATTAACTCAGAAATAGGAAAAGCTGCAAAATAATCAGGTTGTTGAGCACTCAGGGCCAATTTTTGGTGGACTGAGTCTGCCCCGTTATAGAATGACTTGGGACAAATTGCTGCTAATTAGCCCAGTGCATAGGGAAGCAGTACTTCTACTTGCGAGATTCTCACTAAGGAAGAGGAAGGTGAAAGTAGTTAAAACATAAATGAATGCAATTAAAAAAATTAAGTGAGAATTTAGTGACTACCTGGGTTCACCTTAAAAACGAGTGTACTCAGTAGCTGAGAAATAGCTCTATTAAAAGGTTGATTTCGATTTTATTTCTTTGTGTTTTTATTGCTGTTGAAATATTTGCTTGTTGTTTTTCTTATGTTTTCATCTTGGGTAGTACCAAATTAAATAAATATGTAGTTATATATTCTGAAGCTACTTGTTAAGCTTTTTAATAGTCTTGGTAAAGCCTATAAATGTGGTAAAAGCCCTGTGACAGGCATTGCCCCTTCTCTCACATGGTCAAAATCAAGGACTGAGGTTGTCTTTTCAAGTGTAACTAAGCAGAACAGTGAAAAGCTTTTGGCTATTTCATCCTTAGCAACAATTAGTATATTCATATATTATTCCTGTACTAAATATACATATAAACTTGAACTACAAATTAGGAGAAACACTTATGCATGCAGTCATTAAATAACTGTTCATTTTTTATCATAACAATGAGAGCATAGTTAATTCCTGTTAGGCATTTAAGGTCAAACATTCTTTATTTTAATTGTTAACAGATTTTTTTCAGTGATTATATCAAAGAACAGCAATTTTAAGATTGCAATAATCCTCCTTTTTTCCTGTGGCATACAGAATGCCTTTGTGATGTCTCAGGATCTGTTTTAAATTGTGTGTGCTGATTTGAGCAGCTGGGATCTGGCTTTGGTTTAAATGATCTTACTTAGATGAGTATTAGGACTTAGGAAACACTTCTGAAAGTAGCAATTTTAAAGCATGTCACTGCCTTAAGTAATGAACCACTGGATGTCACTGTCCTTCTCCAAGTGCAAAGATCACTTTTCGGTGCTGTGATAAAGGTTGGCAATTACTGGTGTTGACTTTTCTCGTAGAGATGGCCTTACACAAAAAGGCACTGTGGTTACAAGGGCTCCAGACAAGGCCTTTCAGCTGGTGGAATAGCAGAGAACTGGTAATGCTGTCTGAAAAGCCCGGTGTAGGCACCATGCTTAGGAAATGAATGTATTGGAAATGGGGGGACAGATTCCTTCAGGACATTTGAATGCTGAACTGGGATTTACCTTTTTCCATTTCTTTGAGTTATCTAAAATTAGAATACAAGTACCACTCTTTCAGTCTCTCCTGGAAACTTCTTTTTATTTCATTAACATAGTTTTGCACGAAGCTGGGTCTTTAGTATCCATATCTTAAGCTGTGTTGGATCTTTATGAGGTTTGCTCCATCCTCAAGTATTTTTCTCTGAAGTAGTACAGCCTTGTGTCAAAAGTGACATTGGAACGGGTTCTAATCTAGAAATGCCAGTAAGTCTGTTCCAAAAAGCTACTGTTATGCAAAAAGTAGTTACTTGACGTGATGTCATGATTTTATTGGTGTGTAAACGTGCTTCTGAAAAGTGCCTTTAGAAAAGACATATTTGTACGAGGCAGGTACGGCTGCTGCGCTTGGGAACTCAAGTCTTCATTGCTGCTTTGGGCTTCAGTGCTGTTGAATGCTGTGCACCAGCTTTGAGAGCAAAAACTAATTAAACCCAGATGTAAAAAGAGTCATCAATTGCCAGGTTGAGAGGAGGAGATGATTCATTTGGCTGCTTCCACTGCCCAACCTGAGAGCTGCTCATCAAGGAGCTCCCGTCACTTCTGGGGGAGGGAAAAGTGTGCAAGCCATGTAATTAATTGCAGCAGACATTCATTACCTAATGTCTTCTGCTGAGGTTGGCTTTTTCACACGTTTAGCAGATTTTAACACATTTCTTGAGGCACAGAGTCCTTCCAGCTGACAACATTCATTTACATAAGCAGTTCAATAGCAAGGCAGCGTGACCTTGGAGCACTGCAATCCGTTATCCAGGTATATGCTATTCCCTACTTCTCTGGCCTTGACCACCAGACTTTCAAAACCTGCGTTTGAGAACAAAAGCTCTCTTGAAACCCTATGCATTTCTTATCTGAATCTGCTCTGGTGCTCCAATGTACTATTTGAATCATATTGATGCTCAGTGACTGCAAGAAATTGGAGGCCTGAAGAAACAGATGCTTCTTACAAGTTCTTTTCACTCAAACTTCTAATAGGAAAATTCAGTCCAGGAGGTTATCTATGATTTCAGGCTCTTTTTCATTAGTTTTTGAACAATATCTCCCTGCTATTGCCATAATCCTGGAAGATAGACAGCCTAATTTGAGCTTTCTGAATTTAACCATATCACTAGATACAATCCTAAAACAAAATACTTGTCTGTCTTATGCTTATTCTCAATTCAGCGTGTTCTTACAGTTCCAAAGTTTTCTAATGCTGCTGATTAGCTGGACAATTAATGAAAAGTATAATGAAGCTTGAACTTGAATTCAGAATTTTTTCAGCACAAAATGTGGCTCTCCTATGAAAGAAGAGCTATGAACTTTATACTGTGTGTGTGAAATTAGCCAAGTTTTTTAGCTCTAGTTCAGTGGATTAGAAACCTGAACTGGAAGAGTTACTGTGCTTAGTCTTGACTTGAATTATGAGAGTCATGCCTCTGGAAATAGTGATTAAATTTAAGCAATTGCTCTGCTGAGCATTGCTTTGTTTTCTGTAGTGAGGGAATAGGATGGGTCCACACTTTCCTTGGAAAATTTCACTAAGTTATTGGATATCTTATTCCCATTTCTGTCCTCTCATATTACATGAGTACAATATTCTACCAACCAGAAGAATAACATAAATTTTTAACTTTTAGTTAGTACTTAGGTCCTACCTTAAACTTACAGCTCTTCTGATCTTAGATAATTTGTATAAGGAACTTTTTGAAATCTGTTTTATATATATATACATATTTTTTTTTAATTTCTAGCAGAAACTGTTTTGGCTGTTGATTCCCAGTTTGAGAAAGCCAGCCCCAATTAAGGCTTTTCCTTAGGCAAACTTTTAATGTGATGGGCGGAGCAGGAAGACTCATCTACTGAGTCAGTTGTTTACCACAAGTTTTATTTTATTTGAGAGCACTTGTGCTGACTCCTTATACACCTTTGTAATGATAGCTCCTTTATTCCTGCTCTTCCTTCAGGGGAATAGAATCAAATGTGCTTAATTTTTAGGCAGAAAACTGGCAAAAGTTGATGTAATTAATACTCCTTCCAACAGAATATGAATTAAAATGAATTGGAGCACATTGGGTTTAATCTCTTTGGCTGACATCTTCAAACAAGGGAAATGTTTGAAAGCGTTACATGTTGAGCACCTGCCTCTCCTCAGGAGTCCTGAAGATCTCAGCCTTTAGCAGAGTCACATCCTGGCACAGCTTGGCTGCCAGACAATTTGGTGTTTTCTGATTATTTTTTTTTAACTTTTTTTTCTTTAGCCCATTATGTGCAACTAATATCCAGCATAGAACTTGCGTTATCTCTTAGAGCTGCCTCCTCCTTTGTCTTTGCATGTAGTCATCTTGCTTCTGGACTTACAGGTGAGTGAAGCAAGTTTAAAAAGTACAAGGAAAGCGGCTCTTAGTAGCTGGTGGATTTTTAGCTTCATTAAAACATGGTTTTGTTTTCCTTGGGGATAAACTGTTGAGCAGAGGAACCTGAAAGGTACTTAATATATCAGACTTTTGAGTGAAAGGCACTCAGTTTATCAACAATTAGTTTATAGTGGAGAATGAATCAGAGAAGAACTTGTACATAAGTTACCGTTTATAACTTGCTACGCTTTTTTTAGGTGCAAAAGCTTCTGTTGCTTTAATGCTGGTCTTAACAAGCAGCTGTTTGAAATAATTAAGATATGCTTTATTTTGTAGACATTTGGATATGACTTGGAATGACCAGAATGAATGTATAGGTGTGGAATAACTTCAACACCAAGCTGGGAATTGTTGTGCTTACACTGAGTACGAAGCCTGTATTAGCAAACCTATTAGTTAATATTTTTAGTAGCTTGTTGTGTGTTCTTCCTCAAGCATTTTGTGTCCCCCAGGGTTAATGGGTAGCTGTGCTTGAAAAGGGAAGTGTGGCTGTATGCACATGCTGACAATGTCTCTGGAATTCTACACGGTGTTTATATTTATACAAATATCAAAAGTATTGAGGATCAGTTTATCCTGATGGTCTGTCCAGTTTGGAATACAGTATGTTGTTGAGCGTAAGCACTAAAGATGGGAAATGGAACTTTTACTTTCCAAATACTGTAAAACTGAGGCTTCTGAATGAAATCCAGGTTTTGTGTCTTAGTCTGGTTGAAGGGTTCCCTCAGTACCAAGTGATGTTTTCAGACAGTGATTTTCACAGTGGAAGTGAAATGCATGTGTTTCCCAGCCAACATGGAAATAGTTACCAACTGAAGCAGCAGCTCAGCTCTCTGCAGCCTGGGATTGTTTATTCTACAGAAAGTGATCTGGCTTTAATACTGAAGTAAGACTCTTGTGAAATGTGATTTTTCTCTTTGATTAAACATTTGCAAATACCTCATGGAAAAAACCACAAAACTTATTTCTCAATATTAAGTGTGCAAACAGGGCTGAAGAAACCATATTAAATATCCAGTGACTTTGCCCTGCAGTTTTTGAGGGGGTTGGTTTGTTGACCTTTTTATTATTCTTTATTCCAGCTGAAGTATATCTTTGTCATAGATTTGTGTGTGCTGTACTTCTCCTTACTTTTATAATTTAGTTGTGGAAAAGTCCAAGCCTGAAGTGATGTTATGTGATAACATTTCACAAAATACTTATTTACTTATCATGTACTGAATATATGGACCACGTTAAAATATTGTGCTGTGGCACCATTTCATTTCCTCAACAAATGAGGTGAATAAAACTGAAATGAAACTGCTCAGAAAGATATCCTTTCCTTTGAACGGAGTGTTCTAAACAGAAATGATAGCTGTCCATCAAATGTGATCTTTGTGGCATGTCATGGACACATTTCTTGCTCCTGGAATTTCATTATGACCTCATATCTTAGCACAGGGTTTAGAGGGGTCCCTGTCTCCCTTGGCCTTGGGGTGCACAGCAGCCTGCGCCTTCCCTTGCTGTCCAGATGTATTTAACTGTCTTGAAGGCAATGCCTGGACACACAAACATTAAACCCACAACATTTAAAGGATTTAAGTTATAAAAAATTGATGGGAATTAGGGAACCATCCCATCTAGATGCTGTTTTGTATTATTTTAATATTTTCTCAAAATAAATAGGAATGCAGTATTTCACTAATAAACATTCCACATATTTCTCCAGCTGCATCCCTTTGCCTCTGTGGGATGTGCGGAGAATGTAGTTGTTCGCATCCCCCTTGTCAAAAGAAGCTCCTATTCAGGAGAAGTGTTAGAGATGGGACCTGAAGAGACAAACATCTAAAAACAAGGGGCTCCTTCAGAGACTGGTTTACACAAATATTTATGCCATGAATTCACAGTTTATAAGTTGCACTTGTTTCTCTGGGTCAGCCTCTGGAGGAGCCCGCTGGTTATAGAAAATCAAGTACAGTAACTGTTTTGTGGGCTCTGATGCAGAACTTTTGAACACAACTTTAATTTGTTGTTCCTCTTGCCTAATGTCATGGTATTGAGGTACCCAGCTGCCATTTGGAAAAGAGGACTGCACTGAATGCAACTCATTTAACTCTTAACTTATTCACTCGTTGCCTTCAGCACTTCCCTTCCCCTTTTGGGAGTCCCAGCTCACTGAGAACCCCTGACATTGTTCCTCTATCAATTGCCAATAGATAAGGGCAGATACCAGTCTCTCAGTGGTTGTGTTGGGGCTGTGCCATGTAAGTGTTTGAGATAAGGCAGCTGATTGACAGATTCCTATTTTTGTGTGAAGAAAAAAATCTATCAAAGCCTTGGAAGATAAATGAAGAGTCCCAGGTGCTTCATTAAGGTGATGGGTGCGTTATTTACTATAGTGTGGGTAGGAGTGATACCAAGGCAAATAAATTACTCCAAGGGGGGGGGGTGTTGTTTTTGTTTTCTTTCAAGAGAAGGCCACAGGAACAATGAATACAGGTGCTAAAAGGCTGACAATAGTAACTCCATCCATGCAGCCCTACTTAAAAGACAATTTTAACATTTAGAATCTGTACTGGATATAAAAACAGACACTGTTAAAGGTTTGCTATGGTAGGTAATGAAGGTTATAAGTTTGTTATAAATGAATGCATGTCATGAGTTCTCTTGATTCATTCATCTCAACAGATCAATCATAGGACCCATTGGAAATGTTGCCTATACTTTTCCTGGGAAAGAATCAAAGCAATCAGTCTTAGGGATGCTGGCAATGACAAGTTTAATACATGCAAAAATGTTTGAGCCCAAGTTTTGCTTTTTATCACTTTGAAATTTTACTTCAGATGTATTAACCCTTAACAGGGCACAATTTTTGATACCTATATATTCAGAGAATTAAAAAAAAAAAAGTCCTTCCTTTCCATAAGTGAAGCAACTTAGACTCCAAGAATTCTGATAATGGTACTTGGAACAAGTTCACAGGGGCATCCAGAAGTACATGAAAAAGCAGTCCAAGTCATTTTGCTTCAAGTCTTGATACTATCTCAGTAGTGTTAGATTCAGTAGTGTCTCATGTAGACAAGCCTTGATTTTCTCCAGCAAGAGGTGGGAGCAAGAAGCTGTATATTAACCTCTGGCCCAGACCATCTGAATAGAAAAGAAGTAAGTCACATGTGGTCAGGTTGCTCATTGGGTGAAGATGTTGCTTGAGATTTTGACTGAATAAAGGTGTTTGTTACTTAGAAAGTAAGGAATACTTGGATGTAATTACGGAATACTTCTGTTGTATGTTAATGAAATGACATTATCAGGCAAGAAGGTGGTGAAGCTCAGGTGGATTTACATCTTCTCTTGGCTGCTGTTGCACGGTAGAGGAGCCTGCACTGAGCTTTGGGCTGCTGCTACTGTAAAAGTACTAATTTAAAGATGGGGTGGGAAGATCTGCACTGCTTCAGTGACATGAACGGTCTTGTTGGGCACACTCAAGGCATTTGCTATCGGCTACTGTTGGACAGAGGAAATGGAGTTAGGGAACCTCTGCTTTGACAGGCACAGCTGTAAGCATGAGGGAGGAACCTGAAGTCTAAAAACAAACAGAAGAAAGACCCCCTGTGGTTAAATGATAAACTTTCTTTCATCTAATGACAAAATTTTTCCTCCACCTGCGGCAGTACTAGAGGTGGGTGAAGAAGAAATCAGTGTTGTCCATAGACTCTGTAGAGTGGGCAGGACTGGGGGATTAATCAGCCCTCAAGGGCTTCATTTTAGCTTTCTAAGCTTGACAAAGTCCCAAAGTTTTCTTTATAGAACAACACAGTTTGTTCTTGGGGTGGAAGCAGCAAATGCTGTCAGGTTCTTCTGTTGTCCTCACAGATTTGGGCCTTTTTTTTATGCAACAATAACCCATGTGCAGACTTCAGTGTTCCCTCAAGGGCTGCTGTACCGTGAAGTATTGGCCCTTCGTACAATGTTCAGCTGGCAGTGTGCTTCTTCTGAAAGCCTAATAAAACCATGTTAAGCTCGTTAGCTCAGACTTTTGTTGAGATTTTGTGCTGTTGTCTGGAGGCTCATCTGGAGAAAAGGAAGTGAGAGGAAGAAAATTCAGTTGTGGTGGGCATGTGATTTACACCTTAGCAGCTGTTGGCCACAGGACAACACAGGTGTTTCCAGACAAACACTACTATTAACAGATCCTTTTGCCATTTGCCTTTGGATTCAATACTTTATAGCTTGGAAGAACTCCTTGTCTGCCCTCAGCAATAAAGTGTAGTGTATTTGCTGAAGGGCAGAAACTGATGATTGGATTTCAGATGGAATTTCAGCTGATTTACTGAAGTTGGAATAAGCTTCTATAGGTCTGTGACCTGGACTTTAAGCATTCTGTGACACAGATGTGAAAAGATAGAGGATAAACAGCAAAATTCTTGTCAAGATGGGTTCTTTCTAAGCCTTAGGCACCTTTAGCTGCTGTGGTTCCATGTTCCATGTCATGTGTGTTCATATAATAGAGTTGCTGTGGTATTAGGTATTGATGCATCCAGATATACATTTAATTCTCTGTGTTCTTCACCCATATGCTTGTGGTGAGGCCATGAACAAGTAATTCATCTCGTGTGTGTACTGTAGGGAGGGTAAAATGCTTCTTCACAGAGTTGTGAGTATCTTCTGAAGACAAATTCAAATTTTAGTGGTGGTTGGGTTGTTTGGTTTTGCTCTGGTTTGTTTTTATTCTATTTCCAGCAAGAGGCGAAGAACCAAGTTCCCATCTCTGGTCGAGTAATTCTGAATGATAAGCAGCAATTGCTTCCTAAATAGAGCTTTTCAGAGCATTTAGTCACAGTAGGCAAGTTACCATTGCCTTGGTGCATCTGATGAGAGTTCTGACCACAAACCAAGTGAAGAGAAGGTGTATCCAAGGTCATTCTAGAGAATATTCTGCTAGAAGTGATGTCTGAGACAAGTTTGACTCTTGTGTGTATAAGAAAGTGGTCAAGCCATAGGTGTGTTCTGTCACAAGTGGAGACAAATGTACAGCTGGGAAAAGCTCGTGTTTTGCATTACCCATGATATGATTTCTCCTTGATCCCGTGAACTGCTGTAGTTTCCAAACAGAATGAAATCAGAAAGCATGTGGACCTCCGTGTGGTGCATTGGGAAATACGTTTAGAAAAATAAATCACTAACAGCTAGGTTTTTTTAGCTGTTGCTTTGAAATTCTCTAATTGGATTATTAGCAGATGGTGGCATTTCTATTGTCTTGCCTCACAGCAGTCTCTTCTGAAAAAGGAAGAAAAAAGTACTTTATTTCTAATTAGAGGATGGTTTCATCTGGAAAATGTTGCTTTAGTAATCTGCCTCATAGCTATTGTCAAACAGTGGGTAGATAAGAGTTTTACTGATTCATAGATCTTTCCTAGAGAATATGGATTGTAACTTTTTTCCCGTGAAAACTGTGTTTTGCCCTCCGGTAAGAGGCACCACTGAGAAATGATGCTTCTCCAAGACATATTTGCGCTGAAGACACTTTGACTTACTCCTCTAGAAATTGAAATGTGATATTTTGCTTTGCATTTGCTGAAAATGTATTATCACAACGTGGTTGATGTAACTTAGGTTGTTTTTTTTTTTTTTCTGGTATGGACTTCAGTGACAGGGGAAAGCACTCTGGCATTTGGAACATAAACTGTGTGCCACGCTCGGGCAGCAAGTCGCTTAAACCATTTATGTTACCTTTATGAAAACTTCATCTAAGTTTGCTCAGGGAAGCAGGAGGCTCCTGTAATTAAGATTTACAGGAGTAGAGAGGATGGGTAGTTGCCTCTTAAGTGGCACGTGAAGAGTAGACACATCCCTAAATTCAGAACTGACAACCTAAATGATCTGTCAGGGTCTCGGAAGTAAAAAATTGCTTTTAAAAGTAAAAAATTGCTGGTACTGTACATGGATGGAACCTTTGGAGTCCTGACAGCATTTAACAACTTTCTATTTGTCCTGTTTAAACAACAGCAGGACTTAAACATGTTATTTGGCTCTATTGGCACTGATGCCCTTGCAGTGTGCCGTTATTACACCAAGAAAGTTGTGGTAACTCCTCTTGCCAGTTGAAAAATATCTTTGAAAACAAATCCAGCTTTCAGACAGTTCAGCTATGGTTCTTGTTTAATAATTTGGGGGGATTTTTGACACGCCTATTCCCTGAAGGGAATAATTTTCGCTTTTCATGTTAGGGATTTAACCTGTTTTCATTATATTTGCTCACCAAATTGGCCAACAAAACTGTTAGAAGGTAATGGAAATACCTGCACAAATTTATATTGCTCAAATCTAATCACGTGGATACAGAGTACAAGGGGTTACTGAGTGTTATACACTTAATTCAGGTGCACATGCAGTGTTTGAAATTTCTCTAATGGACAGGAAAGACATGTTTAAAATTACTATTTCTTTTTCAATCACTTATATAGATGTTTTGTGCAATGAAAAAGGCAACATTGCCAATTGCAGTTGTTTATTGGAGGAATATCTGTGATAAAGCTAGAGGTGAAGAGTTGTAGTAAAGTTAACCTCAATAGAAACACATCAAGCAGTTTGCCATTTGTGGTACTGACCAATAAATAATCCCTTCAAGGCTCTGTTACAACTTCCTAACTCTGTGTCCGGGAATAGTCTCAAAAGGAAATGTAAAGATTCCTTTTCCTTTAGTTGCCCTCCTGTGGGCTGTGAGCTGTGGAGTTCCAACGTTGGTGATTAAATGGCCATCCTTGTCTGTGCACTGATTTTTACCGTGGAGAAGCACTGCTGTCATGGAATTTGTCTGTTTGACCTGCTGCAGTGAGATCCCGCAGCAGAAGGGAAAAAAAATTCATGCGTCCTGTCTTCAGAAGAGGTGGATTTGAGGGTTGTTCCATCTATAACACATGCTCTTGAGGATAAATTTGTTAGCAGCAGTGCCAAACACAGGGCAAAATGAGCTTTTGAATGATTGTGGTCAAGGAATGAAATGCCACATGAACTTACCTAAACAAAGCACCTTGACTTCCGAGATGGAAACCAATAAGTAAATTCTATTGTTGTACATTTGTGACTTTATCCTGTATGGAATTAAGGGTTACTTGAACTTTACAGTGTCATCTGGTGCCTTCTGAAGGATACATTTATATTTGTTTTGGCCAGCTGGAGTAGTGACATCATTGCTGCAGCATGTGTTTATAGGAATTATCAGGCTTGAAACATCTTATGAGGGTTTTATGCCTTGGTTCCCGGTGTCTGGTTTTAGGTTTCAAGGCATGTGATGGGCTCTCCAGGGGCAGTGCTGCTTGGAACTACGAAACTGGCTGTGTCTGTATTGAATCCATATTGTAGATACTGAGGATCTGGAATGTTCTCTGTTAGAATGGGTTAGGTAAGCAATGTAAAAGGAAGTCCTGCACTTGTGTTGAATTTCTCTTTATGTACTAGGGTTGCTTAATGTGCTTCTTCTAGACAAATGCAAAGAAGGGCCTGCATAAAAGCTAAAATGGTACTATTAGGCATTGAAATGAGTGCCAGTTGTGCTTCTGTACCTGTGCTTAACAAAGCTGGTGCACACTGGCATCCAACTTGAGTGACTTCTGCAGTCCCCAAGGACTTATTGCAGCAACAGAAGTAAACTGAAAATGTATGAACACACCGAGATGTTCTTTCAGGAGCTGGTAAGCTCTTGTCAAAAGAACCCGGTGGCTGAAGCCCTAAGGAGAAAAGCAGCCTGTCCTAGGCAGATCCAGGGGATGAGTGGGGGAAGGAAGGGATAGGAACATCTAAGGAGAAGAAATGATAAGAATGAAAGAGCAAAAGGCAGGCTCCCAGCACAGATCATTCACATATGCAGCAGGCAGGGGCTAGAACTCAAGCAGTTTTCTGTGAAGACGGAAAAGGAATCTGAGAATTATAAACAGAGAGAAAAAGAACATTTCTTTTTTTAGCATGTTTGGTTTTGTCCTGATATTTTGCTTTCTGATTATGTGCTGTTTATTAAATTGATTTATTACCATGAAGGAAATTTATTTCACTCAGAATCATATATGATATATTTAGCATATATCAGCTTTCCCACACTTCAAGGTGGTGACTTCACTCAGGTTTGATAGCCTGAAAAACTTAATCTAGGCCTTCTTGCTGTCAAATTCAGCCTGACATTTGGGTTGGGACAATATTTTTTTAAAGTCTTACTAAGTCTCACATTACTTCTGGAAGTTGGGCTTTTTCTACAGCCTCATTTCTTCTACTGAGACTCTGTATTTCAATAAGTAGTTAAAATTTATTGAGAACTACTTCCATCAGGGCCCTCAGGGCACCAACAGACTTGAATGGTCCTGACTTCAGACCCACACAAACCCTGCCCATGTATGGTTATCAACAGGCCCTGCAGCAGAAGAAAAATTCCTAACAGAAGGGATATAAGTTGGTTATATCTTTGTACATACCAAGGCTTTTTTAATGCTGAATTAAAAATTCAGAGTTCAAAATAAATCCTTGATCCTTTGTAGCAGCTGACATGGAGTTCATCCTAAATCTGCCAGAGCTATTCCCTTGACTCTGCTCTCTGTGGTGGTGTCTTGGTGGCTTAGGACCAGCTTAATTTACTGGACTAGAGCAAATATATCTGAATCAGAAGATCATTACCCAGGCTGGCCCTGGTACTGCTACATAGTGATGCTGTTACTGTGCAGAGCTGTTCCTGTGCCATGTAGATGTCCCAGCTCATGTGAATCTTCATTCTAGAATCATTAAATGTGTTTTCTAAGGATACAACAACGCAGGGTTTTACCCAAGAGAACCATCTGTCTATTCTTGCCAGTTCACTGTGTTATTTCCAGTATCCTTTGAGTGTGACACAGATCTGGTATTCATCTTAAAGGGTTGAACTCTTTCACATAAGAACTTTCAATTATTTGAGTCCTTAATGGGGTGAATTCTTCTCAAGCTCTCCAAACTGTGGGAGCTGAAAGGTGAATCACAGACAAACTGCAGCTTCTAAGACAAAGACAGGTCGAGATATGGATGTGTGCCTGAACGACAATTCTGCCGAGAGCTTATCTTCTGCCTTCTCCCCTATGAAATTCTGCCAGTAATTTGAACAATGAAAGCTTTTCTTCCAGCAGTGAAGTCATTATACTGTCCTCCAGCAAAAACTGCCTCTTCCAGGTTCTGGGAGCAATACTCGGAGTGCTGCTAAGTTACTGAAAAGCTGGCATTGCAAAATTAAGGTGTAACACCTGATCAAGCAGTTTAGCACATCCTGAACCAAGTTAAAATGTATCTGTAGCTGGTTCATCTACAAGTGTGTGGTCATGGGGAAGGGGTTTGAGCAGGAAAACGTCAAGGCACCATCGCTAACCCCTGTCTTGCTTATCCCTGTTAATCTGGTATATTTGCATGGGTTATCAAATAAGTAGCTATATTTTAAAGGAAAACTTATATTGCCTTCATAGTGCTGAAGTAATTTGCGGTGCTGCACCACCAAATATCCCCATGCTTGCCCCACATTCCATGCTCCCATGATAACTTTCACAACTGTGCCTCCCTTCATTGAAGGGAACCTCAAGGAAAATAACATACTAACCAGTAACATGGGTATTGTGCTGCTCATATATTTAACAAGATTTATTTGCCAGTTCCCCGAATTAAAAAGTTAGAGCATCTGTAACTGTTGCCAGAAATGTTAAAAGTCTCCTTTCAAGTTCTGATTTGCTGTTTTTCAGAGCATACCCTTGCTTCCTGGCCATTTTTTAATGTGCTCAAGTCCCACAGGACTGGAACAATTCTTGTGTAGTAGGCAAAAGTCAATCTGAAGACATCAGGGTCTTGCGCATCTGAACTTTTAAGACCAGGCCTGGTATATAGCAGTGCTTCTGCTTTTGAAGCTTTATCTTGCTTAATCAAAATCAAGGCAAGATGAAAATTGTTTTTTCCATGCCAGATGCCCTGACTGGCAGAGATGTCTCCTGATCTTCTTGGGGGCTGAGTGGGTTTTGTCTTTTTTCTCCTTGTTTTGTTTCACAGACTCTTTAATCATAACAAGTGTGACTGAGGTCTCAAACACATAATACAGAAGTGTTCCAATGCTTATGAATTTTTAAGATCTTATCCGCCTTGTGAAAATGTAATTAGGTCTGCCAACTCCTGGATTTTCTTTCCTTCAAGTGTTCTTTAATGTTAGTGGGGGGTCCAAAGCCATTTGCTTTTGTGTCTGTGGAATGATCCTTTCATCAGAGTGGGTGGGTAGGTACTGGTTGTGTTTCATGAGACTGAAGCCTTGACCATATACAAAATGAATGCCATGGGCAGGGCAGTGACTTAAAACAGTTTGTAAGAAGCAGTATAGGGGCTAGAATGGTAGAGTAGAAATAATTGGATGGGGAAAAATGAGGATAAAAATGCCAAGATCATGAATTTTATTAGCATCATAACAGGTAATTTACTTTAGCGATGTACTACGATTTTGTCATCAGTTCTTCCATTTCTGTTGCAAAGGGACACACCTAACACACAGTGTCAAAAGCATGTGCCACAGTACAATTACTTTAAATAACAAGAATCAGTCTTTCAATTGTTCACAGCAAGCATTTTGTTTCATAAATAAAAAGGAAGTTAACTTATTGAAATGTAATCAATACATAGTAATGGTCAGTTGAACTTGGTAAATTAATAGGAACTAGTTTAGGTTTAGAAAAGGATAGGGGTGGGATACCACCAGTGTCTTTGATATCCAAGTAAATAGTCCTGTACACACCTGAATCATCAGGGTAAATATTCTTCTGAAGAAGCAGAGAGTAAAAGTGTTGGATTTGCATTTTTTTCATCTTAGATGCTAAATTCAGCCATCTCAACACCAGGTACTTGTATCACTGACCCCTCTCACTTTACATTAGTGTTTCTTTACTTTCAAGATCTCATTGATGTGACACTTGTTTGGTTTGGTGGGTTTTTGTGTCCAGTAACGAAACCCTGAAACCAGCTTCCACACTGGTCAAGTTTTATCCAACAAGTTCTGATAGGAATGTGAAGGGGGGAAACAGAGCTCCCATCACCACTAACTCCTGAAAATGATAATCCATGAAATTACTATTTACCAAAAGGAAAATGAGCCTTTCAGTTGTATTTAAGCAGCCTATGTGTCAGCTTTGCTGTCAATATGCCATGCCTTTGCTTCCCTGATCCCGTTCCTTTGTGCTACTCTGGAAAGTTTGGATCCATGGCAATGAAGGACATGGCCTGGGCACACAGCTATGGAATGCTAAGGTTATGATGTGAGTGATGTGCTGTGATTTCTCTTCCAAAATCTCTTGTCCTCGAAGGACAGTGCTGGTGATATAAGTAGGAATGTTTTTAAAAGTGTTAATAATTTACAAGCTATTTATGCTGCAAGGTGAACTGGTCACACACAGCCTTCCTACTTCTCCAGAGCTGTTTGGTATGCACTGGCTAACAGTTCACAGGGAATGCCTTTGGAATTATGGAACATGTAGGCAAGTAACTTTGAGGACAGTTCCTGCCTGCTTGGATCTATGTTATCCTTGTGTGACAGCACTGATTTCATCATGAGTCAGATCATTTGAAGTGGCATTGCTAATTAAAAGATACATCTTCCAAATTAACCTAGGTGACAACAAAGCCTGTCATCTTTACTACATGGAACTTATTGAGAATGGAGAGAATTTTAAACAAACCATGGAGTATCTCAGATCAGGATCTGCAGGAAAATGTGTTTGACAGTTACCCTTTATCAAAGGTTTTTGCCAAATACCAACTAAATGGGACAGTAGAGATTACTTAATGTACTGCATTAATCTCAGTCATGAGTGTGGAGTGCTTTGCTCACTTTGTTCAAGTCAACAGCTGCAAATCTGTATCTGGAAAGTCATAGATGTTGATGTACAAGTTTAACTGAGCTCTTGGAGAGTTTTCACTTGGATCAATGTTATCTAATATACCTTCAAATCCCCTGTATTTTACATCCCACTTCATAAGCAAACTTGAGACAGTTAATAGCTAATTACTTTAGTTCTACTCTTTTAGTAACTTTATTTTTACCCACCTGCCCCCTCACTGTTTTCCTCCCTCACCAAAAAGAGAAAGTGCTCTGACTTTGACTTCTTGTTGGTGGTTTCCAGGAGAGGAAGATTGATCCCAAATTACTTGTAAACGTGATTTAATCAAGGGTTGAATTTGTCTAATGACAAAACAAAACTTGGGGCGTAGTTTCAACTGCACTGCTAAGGGGGCTTTAATTCAGAAAAATGGTTTCCTTTAATCTTTCCTGCCTCAACATGTGTCCTGTTCTTCTTCCCATCAGGTTTTTTTCAAATCCTGATAGAGACTTATATGCAATATCCTAAGTTGTTAATATGTTGAAGTTCTGATGAAAGGAAATTGTACATAAAACAATTTGTTTTGGCAAGAGTGTGTGCCAAAAGTAAGCCCTCCCTTGATGTGTCAGTACAGAAATAAACACAGGAGGGAGGAAAAATGCTGGAGAAACAAACACAAATAGGCTTTGGACATAGAAACACTATAAGTTTACGAATAGTATCTATTAAACAAACATGAAGACTGGAAAGTTAAACAAAATGAAGTTCCCCAGATACATGAAAGCCCTTACTAGTAACCCTTAAAATAAAGCAGAAGATATGAAGTCGAAGTGATGAGGTGACTGTTCCTCTTGCCAATTTGCTTTCTCGAAAGGCTTTAATACACAAGTTGCTCACGTTGCAGTGGCAGCTCTAGGGATCCCACTGGGGCTGTGATTAGAATCTTCCTGCCTTGTCCAGCCACAAGGCAGCCTTCTGCTTTGTGGAATATTTGGAGGACATATGTTTTGGTTTGCTGCTTCGTATCACACCAGTGTGCTTGCAAAGCAGGCTTTGGGGCATGTTAAGTACGTGGCTTCTGGAGACTTGTGTGTCTTGTAGGAGTGTCTGGTTGTGTGAAGAGAAATATCTTCTAGAGAAGGCAATATCTCGGGGCAGGAGGTCAGCAGTGAGCTGATCACACCCTGCCCAGCAGCCAGCCAGGCTGAACCACGGGCTGAATGGGACTGTCTGCTTTGTGCTTCGTGATTTTCAAGTACAGGGAGGATTCTCTTCGGAGCTCTGGAGCCTTCTGGCACAGCTGTAGCAGAAAGCAATGCCTCTTGCCATCATTCGTCTTGGGTTATGATGCGGTGTCAGGGTGTTGGGGCAGCTGAGCAGGTGAACTCCTGTTCTGAGTCTGTGCTTTGAGTTGTGAGTGAATTGAGATACCAGCTCTACTCCTTGAAGTGCTTCTAATGTTATACCCATTAATATAAACCATGTGAAAACCACAGAAATAACCCATACTTTGTGCTACAGATCTGTGGGTTGTACCAGTAACTGTAGAGCAGATAAACCTGTTGATCTTTCAAACTATATCCTTGTTTGCTGGATTAATCCCTTCAAGAATTAGAAAGAAAATTCTATTAGTGAACCAACGATGAAAATAGTTATCCTGCGGTAAATACATCTCTTCCATTCTGAGTTCTGGGGGTAGTGCTGGGAAACGTACTGTAAGTAGAGTAACTTGATTTCTGATAAGGATTTTGATAAGGATTAACAAATCTGATTGTAAAAATTGGTCATAAAATGCATGTGATAGCATTGTATTAGATGATCTCAATATTTCAGTAGTTGATTTGTACTGAAATCCAGTGAAATATTCTGGTAGTTAATAAATAATATCTATTTTCATCTTCCTGTAACTTACCCTTCTGGTTGGGGCTATTTGAATTTTGAATCTGGAGTTGCTGAGATTAAAAGAATGAGAATTAGATCTTTCAGGGAAAATTGCTGGCCTTTGTGGTTGGGATTGAAACTTAAATATGAAACTAGTTCAGTCTGAAGATACATAATTCAGGCAAATGAAAAGAAATTGGTATAAAAAATTATAATGAAAAGCACAATGGTGTCACATCAGAATCACTTTGTAATTTGAGCACTGAAATTAATCTTGCACTTAATCACTACCCCCAACTGCTTCATTTTCCTGGTTTCTCTGATGTGTGTGTGACACAATTTGACATAACTTGGCAGCTGCTGGGTTTTAATGGAGCAGTGTACTCTGTCTTTAGCCAATCTAGGCCATCAGAGGACTTGGTCATGCAGTGGTGACAGTGCTTTGGGATGTGCTCAACACTGGAATTTGCTTTTTTCTTTATAGTCCCCCATTCCGTGGGGAACAGAACTCCTATCTTGTGTTATTGAAAGCAATCACGAGAACACTGCAAAGCAAATCAAAGGAAAAATAAACAATTTCCCCATGATGATCTCTCTTCTCCTCAGAAAGATATCACGCTGTCACTTGATGGCAGAGACATGTTTAGTTTGCCAAATGAATATCTTGAAATTCATCCTCTTGTGTTCTATAGGACGTGTATCTCCAGTGACAAGAACTTTTCCAACTTGAGCACCAAGTGATTGTAAAAAAAAAAATAAAAAAAATTAGAAATTGAATCTTTGAAGAGAGAGAGAGTACTATTTGCAAGTGTGAAGACCAAAAAAATGTCAGAAGCCTGGCTTCTCTCTTCGTGCTGCTTGTTCAGTGAGGTAACACGACTGGCTTGGATTTAGCCACTGCAGTTAAAGAAAAACCTTATGCCAAGAGTTCACTTATATTTCTCAAATGCTTTGAGCAGTTCTTTAGCTTGTGTTTCACCACGTGTGGCTGCAGCACGTCAGCCTCTCTGGACAGATGATAAATAGCCTGTGACTGCTCCATGACCATCATCCTGAGAGCCTGACTCTTCTCTTTCCTAACTGGTGGAGGTGTCTGGTAGGGCTTTTTCACCTTGTTGGTTTGAGGCATTTGCAGAATTGATCCTGTTTCTCCTGGGGCCAGCAGTGTTGGGGCAGTGGAGGAGAGTTTTACCTTTTGTCCTACACATCTGTTACAAGGAGAGCATTTCAGCCACTGCTCATTTATGCTCTGGAGGAATGTCTAAGATGTTCTCGCATGTGTTTCTTCTAGGCAAATTAAATGTCTAGGAAATGAAACAGGCTGTTGGGCTAATTATGTGCATGGCTTCTTGGGTTTCTTCTGTGAAAGCTACAGCTTACCAGGGAAATAGTGGTGAAACTCTTGTTTTGCTTTCCATAGTGTCTGTACAACATGCAAGGAATTACAACACCAGGAACTTCGTCTATGTACAAAGTCCTGTTTAAATCACAGAATCATAGAATCAGCTAGGTTGGAAAAGACCTCGGAGATCATCAAGTCCAACCTTTGACCTAACACCACCTTACCTGCTAGACCGTGGCACTCAGTGCCACATCCAGGCTCTATTTTATGTACCAAAACCCCCACTTAACTGAGCTGTAATTTGCTACAGAAGGGGGAAACTGTGACCCTGCCTGGTTTGATACACACTCACATGTGACACACCAAAAGCTGTGAAGGTGCCTCACTCCCTGAATAAACTGAATTCAAATGATCCAATTAGGAGGCTGTAACTCCAAGATGTAGAGCCCTCAAGGAGTGTGAGGGAGGCAGCCCTGCCTTCTGGGAGGTGTTGTACCCACAGAAATGTGAGATCAACAGGAAGAGCCGCTGCAGAAAAGGGCCCCAAGGATGGATCGAGCAACCTGTAAATGTACCTTGAGCAAAGCTTTTCGGTGTGACATTCCATCCCCACCCTCCCACCACTTCTCACTGCCAAAAATAAAAGTAAAGCAGCTTTCTGGTTCAGGATTTTTATTAGAAGTGGTTTGGAACTATAAACAAAGATTGCCCTTTTTGATTTCTGCTGTGTTGAGGGAAATACAATAGTGTGATGTAACTATAAAGAAAAGGGTGGCAGCAGAGATGCCAGACCCCATTATCTTCCCAGTTGGAACAATATGTAGGCACTGCAGTTTTTGGCTCACTGGGTTGAAAGCGAGATGACTCATACAAAATCTTAGCCTTAGGAGCCTTGTTCATTCTGATAATCAGTAACTTAATTAATGCAAATCTCTGAAAACTAATGAAAAGCAAACAGAAATATATTTGATTTACCACTCCTGTAACTGACTCCACTGGAGTAGGAGCGAGCTGAGTCAGTTCCAGTGCAAGATGCAACAAGCTGGCTGTGCTTTCAGAGAAGGTGGGCACTCACAGCGATGGTGGAGACTGCTGGCAGACAGCAGTCCAGAGACTTTTTCAGTGAAGATAGTGAGAGAAATTAATAATCCACCTGTTTTCATTTGCTTTAAACCATGTATGACTCATGGCTGCAGTGGGGCTTGTGCAGCAGTTGAGTTAAAAACAGCCAACGAGTGAGCAGGCACACTTAGCAGCTGTGGCTGGATGCATATTCCCATCACTGGAATCTTCAGCGTGCTGGGTGTTGACTTCCTAATTTCACAGGAATTTACAGTTTCTGATGAAATTGGTGGTAGAGGAAGGTGTGAGGTCTGGGACATGAAAGACCCAGTTTGAATTTCTGCAGTCACCAAGTTAAATGCAAGTTAAACAGAGCTCTTCCTTACTTTTTATTTTTAAAGCTGCTGTATTGCAAGTTCTTGATACTGAGCTCTACTTCTGTGTCTTCAAATGTAGTTTTCAACTATGGAAAGGAAAGAGCTATGAACTTTGTACCTGAGGCTTGATAGGCAGAGTTAAAATAACTGTTTTGAAGACTGAAGTACCTGTTTTTTCATAAGTATTAAGCATAATGAAATCTAGACAGATAAGGTCACAGACAGTACCTGGATAATTGAAATCACCATACTGGCTCTGGTAGTTGCTTTTTACCTGTGAGCTGACTGTTGACTGATCTTACCATGAGATTTTTCTTTTTAAACCCACATCTTTTTAACCTCTTTTAAGCATTTAAGATAGAAAAAATAGCAAGTCTGTACATATCTCAAGGTGTTATAATGTATTTTCTGAGAAGGGGTAAAAATCCTTTGAGCAGCGGTGGGAACAGAGGGTAAACATCATATAACGTGTGGGAAAGGATCAGTGAAAATCATTTATCCTCACAGGACTAATAGATGATATTTTTATCATCTATTCTAATGCCCTTTGCTGCTAATTCTGTCACTTAGTTTGCACCAATATAAAAATACAAGGTAGACACGCTGCTCTTAGATCACAGGAAGCTCTGTGTGTGTGTGTCTGCTGCTCTGCAGTGGAGGAATGTGCATATTATAGCAGGAAAATGTTACATTTCTTAATTAATCATAGAATCACAGAATATCCTGAGCTGGAAGGGACCCCCAGGGATTATCCAGTCCAACCCCTGGTCCTGTGCAGGACAAGACTGACATCGTGTGCTTTTACACTTCATTTCCATTAGCCCTTCTTTAGCTGTTAATGTAGGATGGGAAGTACACCAGTTCTGATGCTGAGTTAGAACTGCACAAATAATGTGGATTTTTCAAATATCACTTGATTTTTTCTTGTGAGGTCTTAGTCCCTGCAAACTATACAACAGCTCTCACTTGAGCTGGTTTTGCAGATACCAAAATGTCATCTCTTGGGTGGATCCATCAACTACAACACTGCCAGAATACTGATGTTGAGAATTCGTTTGCTGAAGTGTTAGAAACAGGCCCTGGCTTCTGTGTGCCATGGTTTGGGAGCTCTTTTCTTCAACATAAACAGCTCTTCCCTTTCATTTTTCCTGTCTATCTTGTTTAGATGCACAGTACACTGGGGCCCTGTTATAAAATTACTGTATTAGATATTGACTTAAAGTTTTCTCCTTTTCTGTGCCCCTAGTTTTGCCATTACCAAGATAAATCTGTATGTATTAAACCTCTGTACAAGTCCTGATAGAGACTTTTTTTTCCCTCCAAACATCAGTTCCACAGGGATAGATGCTGCAGGTGGGAATATGAGCTGATAGAAAACAGTGATGCAAAAAAAAAATGCGGTAATGCAAAAAATTCTTCAGTGCTTTCTAGGGAGATTTTATGACTCTTTTGAAGTTATTAGTGCTCATCACTTTCCATAAGAAACTGAGTTATTTTCAGATAAATAGAATTACAGTAGTGGTGATTTTCTTTGTGTTTTGTACACTGACTTCAGGGGGTGGGTGTAGCTTTCAGAGAGTTCGAATGGAAATATGTTGCATTGTCAAATGTATTTTCTTCTCAATTCACTGTGTTTTTAGGAGGGGGGGCACATTCTTTCAGCTGAAAGGTCAAAGTGAATAAAAATCTATGCCAACACGAAGTTTATAGCTCATAAAATGGATTGTAACACAGGATCATCCTTTAGTCCCCTTAACACCACCTCTCCTCAAGTTGTTATATCCTCCAGACCTTTTTCCAGTGTCTTTTCTGTTTCTAGGAACTGCAAGTAGAGGAATTAACTGCTAAAATTCTCCTTAGGATAGTCATTTACAGCCTGTTGATCAGGGAATGTCACAGGAGAGGAGTGTTCTGATGTTGTAGTAAAGCTTTTTAATAACAGCAAAGCTGGAGCTTTTAGTTGCTGGAATTGGAGTTTAGGCTGAGGAAGTTTGGAAGAGTTAAGTCAAATGGACAGAAAAAACTCTATAATGGTAGTAATTCCACGGAACTTACTGAATTTCATGTCCTTCCCCTCTCCCATTCTTAATATAAGGGGTTTATAAATAATTCATACCAAGTCTCAGGAACAGAGCACTTCCCAGCATTAGTGGATCACTGCACTTTTAGCAGTTAATTTACAGCTGTATAGACAACTCACTTATAAATAATTTAATACTGAAAAGTTCAGCTGTGAAGCCCTGCTCTCAGAAGTCAGAAGTTCCTGCAGTGATTCTTGGAACACTCTTGATGAAACAAATGCCTATTAACTCCCAAAATAGAGTCATGGATCCAGCTGGCCACAGCGCTGTGAGTTCTGGACACTTGGTTATCAGCCTTTCCCGCTGTTTATAGTAGCTGAATATCGTGGTTCATGTTGAGAAACTTCAGGGGAATCAAAACATTTACGCGATTGATCACATGCGCTCAGGAGACTCCCGAATGTCCTCTTTGTGTCCCCAAGGGGGGATAGCTTTGCGTTACAATGCCCAGATGCACCTTTTTAATTGTTCGAAAAGGAACTGATGTACAGAATTACAATGTCGCTAATTTCTGATGTTAACTGCAAACAAAAGGGAGCTTTATTGACTCCTGCTGTATTCACAGAACTGAGATGTGTTTATGGGAGGGACAGGGGGAGACAGTTGAGCTCTTTCATAATTTATCTTCTTGCCAGGTGTGCTGACAGATGTCCCTGCCCTTCCCTCCTCCCAGCTCAGGCACCAGCTCTGTATGTGCCTGTGCTTTTAGGCCTCCACACAACATTAAACAACAGTTCCTTCTTTTTATCTCTTGTAATATGTCTTCCTGCCTAAAACAAATACGTGTATTTTATTTCTGTGAAAAATGGTGTTGATTCAGAAGCTTTTTAAGGTTTAGTTGATGTGGTTTGGAGCCTGAAAACGTTATCACAGGAAGTTCTCATGTATAACTAACAGTACAATTTATGAACTGTTATTAAGCTTAGTTTTCATATTGGAAGGAATGAAAAACTGAATCTCTACAGCTGCTGAGTTCAAGCAGTTGGGTAAAATATAAAAGATAATTTTTTATGAAAGATAAAAGAATTCCATGGGCAAATTATCCCCATCTAGTCCTCAGATATCTTTTCCTGAAATGGATTTTCTCCCTCACTGACTGGAATGCACTGATCAATTCTGAAGGAAGCATTTAGGAACTGTTTGCCACACGCCCTGTAATGATGATTTCAGTGTTGGCAACTTCCATTTAGTAGAAGAATCTGATGAAGGGATGCTCCAAGGAGAGTGCTGCTGATGGCTCCGGGCAGTGCCCTTGGACTTCAGCACAGAGCCCTGGCTCTGCTCCTCTGCAGAAGAGTCATTTGCAATCCTCTCTTCCTTCATCACCTTCAACAAACCAGCCAGTGTTCCAGAATTTTGGCTGGACTTCATCTTCGTGTCCATTTGTTTTCTTGCAGTCTGTCACTTTAATGCCTAACAGTTAATAAAATAGCAAAAATGTTAGAAAGAAAAATACACAGTATGAGAGAGGTAGGTAGGCTTCCTATCAAAAGCTGAAAAATGAACTTGAGCAGATTCTAAAACAAACACAACTTCCAGCAAGAACAACTTGTGGGAGCTGGGTGATGGGATTGAAAGCTGGACTTGCTCTTTGGTTGTTTCCTAGAAAGTGTTTTTGAAACACAGTCACAGGAGGTGCAATCAGGTTCTCACCTGCCCAAAACACTGGGGAGATGAGGTGGTGTTGAAACATCTCCAAGCCCTTGGATTTATGGAAGTTGGGAAGATCTCAGCTTTCACTGAACTCTGTATATGCTGTGATTCCTTACGAGCAGTGAAAGAACTGTGGCTCTGCAGATTTGAGGGCTCAACAAAGATACTTTGATTTAAACATGTGAAAAATAGTGACATTAAAAGTTTGACCCACCTAGGAGCATAAGAACAAACTGAACAAATGTTTTAAGTGATTTAAATTGTCATCAGTACTGTTAGAAACTAAGCTTAAAGGGGCTGTGGATCGGGTGGACGTGGAGCTTGAATTCTTCTTTCCTTCAACATGCAGTGTCGCAGGCAAATACAGAGGGGCATAAACTGTGGCTCAAATGCAACAGAGAACGATAGGAAGGTTAAGGAGACAACCAGGAGGTCAAGAGCAGTCGAAAATGTTGCTTTGGGGGACCAGAAATTGCGGTTTATCAGCGCACGGACTGAACGGTGCCGGTTAGTGCTGAGCTGAGGCCACCTCGTGGTGACAGCCGGAGGAGCTGAGGATGCTGCCGGTCGCAGCTCCGAGGTTTAAAACATCGCAGAGAGCGACCCAGTGATGCTTTTTTAGAACTGACGTGAACAGAATTCCCGTAGGGACACCCGGAGACGGTCGTTCAGGAATGGAAGACAGAATTTCCCCCCTCCACGTTCTCCATTTGTCTTGTTTTGTTACAGAAAAATAGTTATTTGCTGGGGTTTGTTTTTGAGGTAACTCAGTAAGTTGGAGGAATTTGCTCAGCTTCTGAAGAGCAGATTATTTCAACTAAAAATGTTGTTTGAAGCGTTAGGCTGTTATGCAGCAGGCTTGTAAACAAGTCTGAATGCCACCCTCATTTTGTACGAGGGAAATATCTGAAATACAAACTATTACCTAGGGCTTTCCAAGTTTGAGTGATCACTGAAAATTCAACCAGAGTGTCTTTTGACTGTAATTTTGTGAAAGACTCTTTCTTAAATGGCTTTAAATCTGGATAACTCCATAGGTAATGGGAATGGCTTAACAGAAACAGCACCTGGTCTATCGAAATAAGCTGTTCATTTAAAAAAATCCCAACAAACAACAGCAAAACAACCAAACTCCCACACAAAAAACTCACACAACAAACAGGAACCCCGTATGTCTGGGCTTCTTGGAATTCTCTGGAGCAGTAGTGGGAAGCCAGCTGCATCCTCTGAACCTCTGATGGTTCTTAGTTTAGATATTTTAAGTTTTGATTTGAGGACTGAGGAGAGATCATCTGCTACCACTGGAAAGTGAAAAAATAGGCATTCTGCTGTCCAGGAATCTGCTGCTGCTTTCCTACTAAATTGAATGATATGGTATCTTATCTTCCTGCATTTTCCAGTCCTTGGTTCTGGGGGGATATAGTGCTGCTCAGTACAAATGCTGCTGAACTTGGAGATAGTTGATGCTGTTTTCAGTTCTAAAAGTCGATCGTGTATCTTAGGTCTGGCTCCCTAGTTTTGTAGGATTGGATCTCTGTCCCTAAAGGTTGATAAATAGTTAACAAAATTAATAAATTATCTGAGGGATTGGGTGAGGGGTTTATACACTTCTATATTTGATGGTTTTCATCTGGTAGAAGCACCTTATGCTTGAATCTTTCACAGTATCTTCTAACATGGGTACCAAAGTACAATTTGGAAGACATGAAGCGTGAATTATAAGGTAACTGGATAGAGATGCTTTCAGAGGATGAGCCAGAACACAGAGAGTGGTTTGAAGATGCATGTGAGTGTATCCCTTGACTTGCTTTCTGATCACACACGTATAATCTCTGGGGTGTAGAAGGAGGATGTGTAGCTGTGGTAGGACAGTGCTGGATGCAAATCATTTCTACTGAAATATTTGGCTCCATTTGGATTAAGATTTCTAAATAAATTTGGGGTTCTGTGACTATTTAAAGTGATTAGCAAAGGTATAAAGGTGTCTAATTATCTAATTATCTTTTTGATCCTAGAATTTCCCATACAGAAAGTTAAATACTTGGCAGCTTTCAAGAAAACTGTACAGACAGTGTCTGACAACTCAGCTGTGTGTGGTGTGATTGTCTTGTTTGAGAGACATACTGGCCATGCAGAGACCAAATATATTTTATTAAGTGGCTGTATAGGAATGACATCAACTCTGTTATGCTGTGGAATGAAGACTCAGTGACTTAATGAGTGAAATGTAACAGAAAATAGAGAACAGTGAGAATTATGAGCTTTTATGGCTTTTGTAAATACATGAGCAATATTTTGAAAAGCCAGTTTAGTCCTCCACAGAATATTGATGGTGTAGCATTATTTTAGATCATTGGCTTTATTGAAGTAGAAAGTGACAGGCCATTTAATCTTACATTGTCAACAGAAAAAGCATTATTAACTGATTTTCATCTCTATCTTTTAAATTATCCTTAAGGCAAATAGTTCAGTTTGTCTGTGTTTGCACTGTTTGTTCAGTCTTACAATCAGCTGAAGATAAATAAAAGGCAAAAAGGCTTTTATGGGACTTAGCTGCAATGACTGGGAGACACTGAACCAGGGCCAATTTAAATGGTCCCAACTGAGGCCAGATTGGATCAGCCAAGGCAGTATTGGGTCAAATTTACTTTACCATAGACCTATGAAGATGAAAAGCACTGAAGGCTGAACTTAACAGAGTGAAAACATCGCAACTGAAAAGTTTTTATTGACCAGAAGTTGCAGAGGAAGCTTAAATCTGAGAAAGGAAAAACAAAGGAACAAACCTTGACTTCCCAACCATTCCATAAGGCAGGACTTGGCTAAACGCTAAGGGATCTCAAGGCTGACAGGTGCTGATGACTGTCTGGAAGATGACTTTAGATCCAGTTTTAAGCATCTTGTGCAGGGATTGAATGCTCAGTTGTGTACTGAACCACTCTGAAATCGGGTACAGAGGAGAACATTTAAACATCCTGCCTTATTTCATATGATACCAATGCTGCCGCACAAATTGGAAGGTCAGAATTTTGACCTGGACTGCAGGTGAAGGTGTTTCTATGAAATCACTCTCAGGTCTAACTACTGTATGTAATGAGTTACAGTAACAGAGAAGACTTCTTGACTTCTTTGTACTATGTGCTATGAGAAATAGCAACTAATTTGAAATACTTCATTACCATTATTAATTTGAATCTTAATTTCAATAGATGTGTCAATTAAACTTGATTATTCTAGTGGCATTATCCATGCTTCATATTCAATATTTAAGCTGCATAAACTAGGAAGAAGCTGAAATGATTTTGTGAAGAGAGCGGCAGTTTTTTTTAAGGTTTTTTTTTCCGATATGTATCACTTTCCAGCTTGTTCCCCATGATTATAAAAAATTATAATAAATTTTGAAGGCTGGTATTAATGGTTTCATTCTACCATGTCAGAATAGCTGCAGTAGGTCTGTCTCCTTACATACATGTTGGGCAGTGTGTCATTCCAAAATAGATATAATACTGGAAATTGGGAAGATTATTGCCATTTGGCAAATTAGTTATTAGTGTAGCAGAATGGATTATAAAATGCAGCACAGATGATATTTCAGAAGATGAACAAAATGCTTTATCTTGGGGTTTGGGGCACCATGTGAGTAAGGAGCTGGCAATTCCATTGTCAGACCCAATGCAGTGCTAAATAAAGTGTTTAGGCTGTTAAAAATCCATAATCATGGTGTTCATTATCCAAAGGTTTTACTCGTTGTCTCATTTTGCTCATGCAAAAGAGGAGATCTTGTCCCTGGGCAGTGAAGAAGCTTTAGGGGAAATATTCCCTGGAGTTCTGAGCCTCGAAACCTCAGACCAAGACTTCCCTGTCAAACCTGTGCCTCAGACTTTGATGGTAACTGATGTGAGCGGGGCACTGAGGAGCTCTGTCAGATGAACATGACAACATAAAACACGCATCAAGAAGAACCAAACTCAACCATTTCTGATGGCAAACCCAGGCTCTGCTCAAGGGCCAACAGATGTTGTCTCGTCTTCCATAATTTCAGTGTTTAGCAAAGCCCCAGGAGGAACCAACGACTTGTTATCCTCCATAGATGAAAAATTACTTTGAAACTGGGCCAGGAAAATATAAATTTAGTTTGTATAACACAGATTCCATAGGTAAAAACTACATGGGGCAGCTGTGGTTTGGGGCTTTATTTTATTCGTCTTCTATTCCCCTTTTTCAGCTGGCCATAAATGTCCACAGGGCCACTTGGGAGGTCTGCTCCCGCCTTCTGTGTCCGAAATTTAGGGAGGGTTTGCTGAACTTTAAACGCAAACACAAAATTTTCATTAAAAAAATTTATGGCCGCTTCAAATGCTGACCCACTTTTATCATTTTTTATAGTATACTTTTGGTTTTTGGAAAGGGACAATAAGAAGGAATTATTGAATATTTGTTACCACATTAATAATAAATAAAAGTGAATTATGAAGAGAGGCAGAGCAGTGTTTTAAATAGATGAAATAAATATAATAAGTTGAAATAAAATATGAAATAAATAGAATAATTTGGAATAAAATATAAAATAAATACAATTAAGTTGAAATAAATATAAATTATGAGTTTATTTTTATTAAATTCATAGTGATATCAGTATGAAGTCTTTAAGGTTGTGGTCTTTAACTTCAAAATTGCCTTTAGTTAACATCATCTGGGGAAAAAAAAACCCTTAATTAAACTAAACGAATCTGCCCTTATGCTCTACTGTTTAAAAAAAAAAAACCCAAACCACTCAAAATGATCAAACAAAAATATGCAAAAATCAGACTTCTGAGGGTTATTGTTAAGAGTTGTTAAGAGTACACATATAATAGCTACAAGTTAGGATGTTGTGTCATCTTCTTAAAAATAATAATTTTAATAATAAAATGACACTACTTGATAGCTTTGCCTGATTTTTCTCTTTCTGAGCCATTCCAGAGGTGTTCACTGTGTGCCTAAATCTTGTTCCCTACAGCAACTACTGATAGGGAACTATCACTACCTATATTAGAAAAATTTTTTTTAACCACTAGTCAGGAATTTGTCACTGCAGTGGCAGGAAGTAACTCCAGGTCCAGTGCTGATTATCCACCAGGGAAAGAAGGATCTCTTCTGCTCTTTCCTGAAATAAACACTTGTTTGTTTATGTCTTTGTTCCCTTTCTGTATATTGAAGTTTGTCTCCCCTTGAGGTACACTCCCCCTCGGTGAGTCTCACCTCCGTGATATTTTGGTGCCTCTGCCCCCTCTGGGAGTGGTTCTCACTTATCTCATGATTGGACTATATTCACGTTTGGGTGGGTGACTGAATTCCAGCAACATATTAGTTCCCTTGCTGCTCTCTCCAAGAGTATTATCTCAGGGTTTGTAATCCACTCCTGTTCCCTTACTGTACTGAATTCCTGATTAATGGTCTGCACGAATGTGGATTCATCATTTCCCAACAGCCATTATATTCTTCCAGATCTGGTTAATTCTGAATTTCAGGTTGCTCCCCAGTGTTCTTTTGCTTAATTCCAGATCTTGCCAGCTGAATGCTTATGAAGGATACTTGGTTATGTGATTGGTTAAATGAAACTGAAAATAATGACTGAATTGAATACTACTGGAACCCTCTGGAGTTCTGAACGAGAGAATTTGTGTTAGTGGAGCAAAAGGTAGCTAGATGTGTTTTAGGGGCTGTTGGCTTAACTACACCAGCTCAAAACCCTTAAGCCAGGAGAAAAATCCATAGGAATTCCAATCCAGGCTGAGTTTCTCAAAGGTATTTTGTGCCTTAGTAGTCTGTACTCTGATGCCCAAACTGAATCTTAATATTCTCCCCTACTTTCTTACAATTTGTTCATCTCTAAAAATATTCTTTCTTAGAATTAAATGGTATTGCAGGAAAGCACATTTATAGCAGTTTTTATAAAGTTTTTTCATGTTTCCGGAGGTCTGTTCCATGTTCTCTTACTAAAGGAGGTGGCGTGGATGTTCCCCAGTAGTGAGCAATCCATCTACAGTCCATGCAAGGTGAATTGTCCCCATGAAGTGTGACACTGGGAGAGCACATCCGTGGCTCTGACTCTAAGAGGCTCCTTCCCTGACAGCTTTTCCCACCGCCAGAATTTCTGGAGCTGT
Organism: Cephalopterus ornatus; assembly: GCA_013396775.1. Lineage (NCBI taxonomy): Eukaryota > Metazoa > Chordata > Aves > Passeriformes > Cotingidae > Cephalopterus > Cephalopterus ornatus. The sequence goes on along the minus strand of VZRE01007298.1, from coordinate 64,187 downwards.
AGAAAAACATCCACGTTTGCTTTGTTGTGGCTTGTGCAGCTGTTTGTGACAAGGAAAAGACTTTTAGCTTCAAGCTAATGAGTTAATTAGACCTTTAAAATTATTCTCAGCCTGGTTTAGTTCATGTCCCGAGGCCACAGGAAGAAGTGTTTAGAAATCAATTTATTGGCTGACAATTAACTACACCCAAAAGTGTAAGCAAAGTTCACCTATTCAGTTCCTTGGCAAGTTCCCCTGTACCCAGTTATTCCTGCAGCTCTTTTCTTTTGTTGTTATCTGAGGATTTAGGTGAGTTTTCCTCTGTTCCTGTCAATTAAGATGTCAGAATATTGTGCTTGTAACTGTGTTAAGATGCCTTTGGAAAGAATGTGCATTTCCTTATCTTTGAGCAAGATTTTCAGTTTAGGTTGCCTTTTTTTTCTCTTGTTAGGTCTCTCCAGGGTTACTTTGCTGTGCCCTCAGCTCTCACAATGTGTCAGTCACTGCTCCTATTTCCTGCCAACCATGTGTTACTGTCAAGTTTTGGTGGTTAGTAACACAATTGGGAACCTCCTCCACATGTCTGTGAAGTGCCTGTAATTTATTCTACATAGATAAATCACTATTTGGAAAAAAAAAAAAGTTTTGAAGCCTTAAACTCTCCCTGATGAATTTTTTCCCTCTAATTTCTAATTAACTAAAATAGTCTACAAGTGTAAACATAAACATGATCCTGTCAGCTTCGAGTCCCTGATTTTGATGAGCCCCTATTAAGTAGAAGAGAATTGATTTCTGGGTCAACTGAAAATGAATAACTTAAGACCAGCTGAGGAAAAAAAAATAATATAGTCTTTACTGTCTTGAGCTCTCTAGGCATAACTTCAGTGGTTTGTTTAAAAAAACAGCCAAACAACCCCCCTAAAATGTTACTTCGTTGTGCTTTTACCAATCTGTAGAAATCCTGAATCACGAGAGTTTTTTACAGTGTCATGTACAAACGCAGGGAATAATATTTTCAGCTATCTTTATTTCATTTATTATCTTTATTTCACTTAAATTTGTGAAATGCATGAAAGAACAGAGTAACTACTGAAAAGGGGGCTAAATACTTCTGCTACAGAGCAAGAACAGCAGCATAGACATGGACATATAGTGTCTTCAGATCCCAAAGCAATCCTTAAACTAAAAAGGTAGGGAAGTTAAGAAAAGGGGAGGTTGGAAGACCAAGGAATGGTTGCAGCAAACTGGAATGGATCAGGGAAAAGGGAGCAATTGGCAAGGGATCAAAGTTTCTCAGAACTGTTAAACTGTCAAAAAGACATAAAAGAAAACCCCCAGAAGAAATAATGAGTGTGAATCTTTCAGGGTTTAATATTTTGGGGTGCTTTTGTCTTTATTGACTTCGATTTTATATATATTCCAAGATGATAAATTTTTGAAGTGTGCTGTTTTACAGCTGCTTTTGGGGAGGGGGTTATTCTATGTCTTCTACAGACTTGGGGAAAATGAACTGTGGTGTGTGTGCATCAGTTCTAAGAGCTGATATTTAAGCTGGGTATACCTTAGTAGGACTCTATTCTTGCTTAATGTTTTACACTGAAAAAAACTGTCCTTTTTTATTTGGCTTTTGTTTTCCTGGATTTTTTTTCCCAGTGTCCACGGACATAAATTGGAGTAGCAGCTTATGAGCTCTGAGCTGGATAAAAGAAGGTTCTCAAAATCAGGCTTACAATGATAGTAAGCAATAGGGCAGTAGAAATCTTTGCAGCATTAGGTGATGATTATTCATGACTGTTAGGAAACACAAAAAACTCCTAAATCTCTTAGAATGAGAAGTAGATTGATTGCTCATAACAGTGATAGAAAAATCCAACCACGCTGACCTCTGAATCAGCACCGAGTGTTACTTAGCTGCAACACAGCAGTTCAATTCTCAAGTATCTAATTAACAGAAACTTTATTTTCCTGTTCAGTGAAATCCAGGATGCTACTGAAGGAAAGAAATAAATTCTCGTCTCAATTCTAGTCTTTCTTGTTTCAGCTGATAACTCAGTGTCTCAAAACTGGGTCTTGATTGTTTTAATCAAGGTTACTTTTTTTGATTTCTCCAGGAAATTGCTTTTGGTCCTGGCATTAAACTGTCACTGATGTGCTACTTTAGCACTCCATAAAGGAAGTAAACATTTGTCTTGCAGTAACCAGTGAGAGTCTGTGAGTGCCAGCTGGCTTTTCTGGGCCTTCCTCAGAAAGGAAAAGGAGCTTGAAAGAAACAAGATGACTTTATTTTTTTTGTCTTTACCCGAGATGTACCAGTAACACATTCATCAGTAACTAGAGGAATGTAGGGATCTGAGAACTTCTCTCCTTCCCCTTATCACTGAAGCTGAAAAGCATGTGAGGTATCTTAGTTATTTCCTGGGTATGGAAGAAAGAGGATATTGGCCACTTACACTGAAATGTAAATGATGCAGCAGTTGAACAATTGCACACACAGAGACAGGAGTGCAAGAGGTGCTCAGCTGTCCAGGGCTGATTGGTTTGGGTTATTGTCCAAAATATGTTACCGAAGGAACCACTTCATCAATTAGTGCAAAGTGGATACCAGAGGGGTTTGGAGAAGCTATAAATACCTCGTGCCACCTACAGTTTCTGAATTTCTGTGACCTTCTGTTATCTGTTCATGTTTTCCCATTGCCTGTGTATGGCCTTGTTCCCCAGCAAAAGTGAGGGAACTTGTGCTCCACGACAAACTGATAGACCACAAAAAGCAGGACCCATCCTACAAAGCTGGTCGTGGCTCTGGGGATTCCATCAGTTGGTGAAGTCAGATCTGTCAGATGTGATGTGAAGCAGGAGGAGCCTGTCGCTCAGGCAGTTGCACCAGCTGAGCCTGAAAACAAAATAGCTTGGGCCAAGTGACAAGTGCAGCCATATCTGTGCAGGGGTCAGCAATCAGCTTCTGTGCAGCGCGTTGGAGGGGCGTGTTTTGTTAGCAGAAAGTTTGGGTTCTGCTGGATAAGAGTAGAAATTCGTTTCTTGCTACAGAGTAAAGATTGCAGACACGTGCAACAAAGGGGTTTTCATTATGAAGCATGTTGTCAGGTACAGACACAAACCAATACTCACATTATACACATCAACACCCTCAACTGTCACCTTTTGGGCACTGTCACCACCTGCAGCAGCTCCCCACTGTTAGTTCCAGCACTGCCGGCAGGGAAGCAAAGGAATTTTAAGCCCAGCATTTCTGGAGCTTCTTTCATTCCTTCCTTTGATTAGAGCTCTGTTATTCAGATGGAACACTTGGAGACACTAATTTATGGCGTTAGTAGGAGCTGAATGACAATTCTCACACTTGAAGCCACAGCTCTTGCTGTCACTTTGCTCTACAGTCTTCTGAGATAATTTCTCATACCCAGACTACTGTATAAACATTTTTGATGGGAATATCCATCACTCATCACTTGTTTAGGTGTTACTAGACGTATATGTATAAAAAAAAGAAATCAAACTATATATCCTAGTAATTAGTTAGAATCTAGTTAAATCTTAAAACATTGGAAGTTTAAGGTTGGTGCAAGTCCTGCAACATGACATGGTATTATGGACTTTACAAGCACTTTTCAGTCTACTGTGATCCAACTGGTTTTCATTTGAAGCTGAAATTCTGCTCTATTCAAACTTTAAAACTAAAGTGGACTCCTAAAGTTATACCTCAGAGGTCATGTAGATATAATTTCATATGCAGAGTCTCCATAAATAACATGAGTGATCCTATTAAATATTTAGACTGTGTAAAATGTGTCATAATTATGCCCTAAATTTGAAAAGCAGGGTATATCTTTTAGTGCAGGAAGGGACAAGCATTTTTAAGGAACATGGAGCACAATTTTACCTTTAGATTAGTCTTCAATGGCATCACTTAGAAATGATCCAGTGTTTCTTCAGTAACACGAGAACTATTATGTGTTAACAAGGAAACATGAAAATCATGTGAGGTTTGGGGTTGGTGGGATTTTTTCCAAAATGAGAATTCTGGACTGCCTCTTGAGTGCACAATGCTTACAATTTCAGATAGTTATTTTGGTTTACTGTGATGCATAGAAGTAGTTTAAGGCTAAGACATGTGCAAGATAAGCAATGTTTTCCATCCTTAGTTCTTTTTTAATAACAAAACTGAAGACAACACAGACACAGTTCCTATTTAAACATTCTTCTTGACGACTCGTTTTGAAGTGTAGCTGGTTTAGGGGGTGAGGTTGGATACCTTGGTGGCTGAACAACTGGCTTCAAAAGGAAAGTCAAAATATTCTGACAAGTTTGTCCTCTCTAGAGCAAATATGTGTACCTCGTTCATCCTGTTAATGTGTGTCTTCTATCTCCTTCATGGGGGTGTTTCTGGAATGTTTCCCAGTCTTGTCTTTCTGATGTCTGTGGGCTGCCAGAAACAATTATTTTAGATTCCATGTGTGTATTTTAGTTTCGTCAGAAGTTACAAATCATGTTTTTATTATGCCAAACATTCATTTATGACTACAAAAAAATTCACATTTGAAATGGGAGGGGAAAAAAAAAAATCAAGTCAGGAAGACAGAACCCTGTCCAGGCCAAATCCTGGAGCATGACAGTGAATTAGCAGGTCCAATTTCTGGTGGCCAAAATTGGTGTGAAACAGTCCTGTCCACCAGCACAGCAGAGAAGAAGGACTCTTTCAACTCTTATTAGTTGCTTCAGTTTAAGGGACAAGCAGATATGTCTTAATTTGACAGGAGTGTAAATGGACTACCAAAATCACAGGAAAAAGGGCTTTTTTTAGCTTGAGATTACCAACACCTGTTGTGCCAACTTTAATGTCATTAAATGAAGGTCTACTAATGGCTAGTTCCTTCTCCAAGTAAGATTTTCTTATAGGGGTAAGTTAATTTATCTGAAGACATCAGATCCTCAGCTGAAAGATGCGTGTAAATAATGAATGTGTAGCATCTATTTGATCTAGTTTGAATTGAGTGTCTTGAAAGAAAACACCATAATAACACTTCTTTTTTTTTTTTTCCCGCAAAGCAATTACCTCCTGGCAATATTTAGCCACTACAAATGTTCTCTTTCAGACTGTCATTATCATGATTTGCTTTTGGTCAGGTTGTTGTTACAGAAGATGTGGTCTTTAGTAATATATTCAGTTTACTTTACCTTGGGGCAGGGTTTACCACTAAAGCTCAGCCTTTTAGTAGCTGTTTTCTGTTATTCTTCTGTAAGAATCATGTTGTTCTGAGGGTCTCTCCTTGTATGATGGATTTTCTTTCAATGGTACTTGCAACAGAGAACTGATGTGCAAAGCTCCTGCTGTGTGCTTCCTGAATTTGTCATTCTGTGTGCTGCTGTTCTGCTTCTTCACTGTGGGGCATCTCTGTTTTCTCCTTCTCTCACCTCAGTGCTGTGCTGCTCAGGTGAGAAATGAAAAGGCAGCTGGCTGTTGTGCAGCTTTGATCAGGACACGTTATTTTAGTTTAAACAGCGTTTATGCACTAAAGAAGTGCATCAAGTGTCTTACTATTCCAGCTCTGCCCTGACCATGAAACCATGGCAGGCTGCGTGCGAGAGCTCTGCGCTGTTGGGACACGTGGTGCTCTTCAAGAAGAAGCTGGAGTGATGTGAGAAGACATCAGTCAAACAGCTTGTGCTCCTGGAGCTGTGACATTGCTGTGAGAGCAGCCCAAAGCTCTGGGGATGGGATGCACAGCAGCACAGATCCTACTCTGCACTCGAGATGGGAAACACTGAGTCACAGCTGAAAGCGCTTTGCCGTGTGCTGCAGCATATTGAGCTGCTACAGCTCGTTCCTAGAAATGTCCTGTTCTTCCAGAAAACGCATTTGTAAAACCTGAATTCCTGACGCCCAGATGAAGAGCTTTGGGGCTGAGCTGCGGCAGTGTGTGTGCAGATGCAGAGGAGCTGCAAAGGCCCAGTGACCCCGAGCTCTGAGACAGGAGGGATGTGAGAGCACACTCAGCTCTGACGGAGAGCTGCAGGATGGGTCGGGGCAACTGAAACTCGGTAACACCACCCGAGTGGGTGATGACTGACACTGTGATTTCTAAATTCAGAGTGGGGACTCATCCATAGTGAACTGAGTCTTAAAAAGGTTTGTGGCATAAGACTAAAGAAATAGCAAACGTAGGCGGAGAACTGCTGTTGACAGCATTTCAAATGCTGCGTTAATTCCTGGACTTTGTGTTCATCAAAATGCTCCAAAAGGAACAAGTTCGAGCAGGGAGGGCCCTCTGTGGTGGGTGAGGGGAGCTGTTGGAGGCAGGAATTCAAAGGGACATGGAAAAATTATCTTTTCCTGAAGTTCAGTGAGCATTGTTGATAACCTGTGATGGATTATTAAATATCTGCCAAGGGGGATTGTTTTTCGCTATTGTGTGTATCTTGTCATGCCTTTCCATAAGCCTTTAAAAGCTAAATAGCACGTGCTTTCAGTTTGTATAGCTCCCTGAATATTTTGGTTAAAGCAAAAGAATCTTAAATTTCTTATATGCTATTACTGTGGTGAGCACTGACCACAAACAGTCTGTACTGAACATAACACAAGAGATGAAAATTATCAGGGCATCGAGTGCATTAATTCAGAAAAAGTTGATGTTTCTGCCTTCCCCATCATATTGAACAAAAATAACTTGGTGGAAAGTGTGAAAAGGTTTAGTTAAGATATTGATTTCTATTCTCACAGGTGATGCATTGTTTTTAATTTTAAAATGTGTCTAAGGGCTTTGGCTTTTACAGGGAATAAATAGAACAGTAAATTACTAAAAGGCAATGAAAATTAAATTATATTTTTCATCATGGAGGCTTCAGAAGCTAATCCAGATGGGTGCTTAAATAACTCTGCAGACTTCTATTGGTTGGTGTATTTAATGGGCTGATAATGGTGCTACTGAATTGCAGAGAAAACTAAGTGATTGTTATCCAATTTTGGAAAGCACTTTAGGATGAGTAATGGTTCAAGATTTATTCTTTTGGAGGGTAAAAATAAATAATGCGCACACTTAGGGATTCAGGAGTTTGAGCCTAAAATTTTCCAGGTCGACGTAAGTCACCAAGCAGGTAATTTAGATGCGATGAACTTTGAATACATTGTTCAAGGAAAGCTTTAGGTGTTCATTATCTGAACAGCAATTTGTAGCAGTGCATTTAATTTGACACGTGAACATTGAACTGGTAATGAAAGATAATGGAACTTTAACAGAGTAAAATACAACTTTAGTAGTTAAAAAATAAAGAAAAACTACCATCAAAAAAAAGAAGACACAAAAAGCTACAACTCCTCCCAAAACTTCTAAAAGCTATTTTTTTTTGTTTCTTGAAAGTATTTGCGGTCTGAATAAAAGTAGCCTTACAGATGTTAGAGTTCTTAATTCTGAAGAAGTTTAAGGAAAATGTCTCCAAGATCTGACCAAAAAAAAAAAAA
>VZRE01007298.1:43218-56729 GCA_013396775.1 Cephalopterus ornatus | reverse complement strand
AACAAAAAAAAAAAAAAAGGGCAAGTAATCAATAATTACAACCAAAATATTTGCATTAAGCAGATCCAGAACACTTAAGGGAGATTCTGGCAATAATTCCATGGAATGGGTCAGGAGGCCCTACTACAAAATCTGGGTATTTCTGTGTCTGTATACACAAGTAATACCCAAAGTATACAGCTATAACACTTCTTTTTTTTTTTTTCTTTTCATATTTCATCATGGTTAAATTTTTCTTAGTCTGCATTTTGTAACTGTGCTTCTCTCTAAAAACATTCTTTGGGATTCCTTGGAGTAGTTTCATTATTGCCAGAGCACTTAAAAATTTTAAATGATCCTTTGTGTAATTAACTTCAGCAGGAAGAACAAATCTTTTCCCTTGATGATAACACCAAAAAATTTAGGGCTGATGAAAATGTATGCATTAGAATTATAGGGATTTGAATTTGGATGAGTGATTTCAGAAGTTTATTTACACGATTAAAGTTCTCTTTCTGTGAAGGTTTTTGAGGCACTTAATAAGATGATTGAAAAATGTTTCCAGCTATTGATTATAAATTATCTTTGAACAGCTTCTCGGATATAAGGGGAGGATTCTTCCGGTCCTTTCTTTGGGAAATGATGGTCTGAAGAGTGAAAAGGCAACTCTGAATCCTGAGCTTAGCCATGATGTCTCTTGCACTTGCTGTCTAGATGATTCCTCTCTAATATTTGTGTACATACAGAATATACTGCTCAGTTTTCCTCTGTTTCTGAGTTTTTCCTGGTTTTGTTTATCTTGGCAAACAGCCCCTTCAGTCAGAGGATAACGAATTACTTGGTATTTAGTTGTGCAGCAGCAAAGGATAAGGCAGAGAAGGTGCTTTCAGAGGCGAATGTTCCAACTCTAATTTCATTGAATTCAACCTTGCTCATCTCTTGGAGCTCATCAGCATCTCGAGGTGCCTGTCATGAAGCTGTGGAAAAAAACCTGCAGATTGGTTCAGAGCTGCAACCCTTACTGATGTTGAAAACTCACTGTGGCTCTTGGTTATGTTGTGAGTCATCATTTTCAGGAACTTCTCCGTCTCGATTGCAGTGGGCAGAATTGTGACAATGAGCCAGATGTTACAACTCCTAAAGCCTCTTCTGGAGGTCAGACAAATAACACCCAACTGCACCACGGGGAACTGATGTTCAGATATGAAAGAATCATATTTGTGGCAGTAACACATGAATTCTTTTTTAAATTTTAGTTTTAGTTCCTGTATGGAGGGTTGAATGTGCATGAGAAGCACTTTGCTCTGAGCATTCCATTCTACCTGCTTCTCTGTGGGTAGCTTTGGTACACCAATATTCAGTGGTTTGGGGGTTTTTTTTAGAGATATTCAGTATTTTCTAAGGAAAAGCATGAAGTAGACCATGGTATTATGATCATCACACATCAGGGTATTATGATCATCACACATCTCTCTAAAATGGTATAATCTGTATCCCTTCCATTTGAATTTTCAAAAGCCTTTTTTCCCCACTCAGTCCAGTCTTCAATAACACTTTTTCATAAAATCAATCAAATCACAGACACACGGAGTGTGAAACAATGCATTGGCGATAACCCAGAATTAAAGACCAGCTTCTTCCAGTCAGGAAATAAATATCAGCTCAGGAAAACTGCGTGTGAGCCCCTGACTGCCTGAGATGAATCTCCTCCTTGCCAATGGCTTTACACACACAGCCCTGAAGTGGGTGGTGAAGCTGGCAGTGACAGCACTGGGGGACCCAGCTACAGGAGGCAGATTGACCAAGTCATTGGTGAGTGACACGCAGAGATGCTCTGGCATTGCTGGGAATGTCCTTCTAAAGCGAAGGAAGGACCATGGAATGTGAGTGAGGATAAAGGTGAACGGACAGAAGGGAAACCTTGCTGTTTATTCTGAGTTCTGTCAAAATGCACGTGCCTGCAGAAGGCACGTTTCCTGCTGTCTTTTTGTGGATATGGTAAATCTGACGTCACAACAATGTGATGGTGTTAAAATCTGATGCCAGGCTCTGCAGAGAAGTTTGTGATCATAACAGCTCAAGCTGGCTGCCTGAAAGCATTCTTTAGAGAAAGCCACCGCCATAATAGCAACCAGATTGGATGGGAATTTGAATGTGTCTAGCCTAAAGCATGATTTTGAAATTAGTATGTATTTTGCACATATTTTAGGAGCTGATGTTAGCTGAACACTGGAAAAGTGACATGGAAGGGATAAGTAAAGATAATATTGAGCTTTAATAATGGAAGTTGATACCATGACATGGAAAACTAACAGCCAGAGTTCTTGGCCTTTTACACTTGGGCAGTAATGATTTATGTCCTAAAGAATAGACTTAAGGTGTGAGTAACCAGTGATGTCAATCATGGCTGTAGTCAAGATGTTTCACTATATTCCAGCTATGGTTGTGTTCTGATTAAAAAAAAAGCCCCAAACCGACACTCTCTTCTGCTCTACGAGTTGGCCTTTCCCCCTGCATGTTTATTCTTCTTAATTACACTGAAAGGATCTCAAATCCAAAATTCTGGGTCCAAAAAAAAAAAAAATTTAAAAAAATCTTGTGTTTGTGTGAAATGGAGAAGTGAACAATTTGGGTTTCCTACTGAAGCTCCCAAGCCTTTGTTTGGCATTTGCTAAATCTGTCTCCTGGCTGGTTTGGGTTCTAGAAATGCTACTTCAGTAATTAGCTTGTTAGAAAAATTCCCACTAACCAGATAAAATTGTACTTGATGAGCTTGAACCCATTCCAGGTTGCCTGTTTACAAAAGACAAATTTTGTCCTAATTCCTGAAATGACTTCTTACGTTTTGGCACAAGAAGCTGTTGTAGGGCAATAAAATGAAGGAGAAATCTGCATCATAAACTGGTCAAGAGTGAGCAGGAATCCAGGCTTCCTACAGCAACTTTCCACTCTCTTAGTTCATCTTAATATCTAGTAACAGAATAACTCTATTGCTTCCTTTCTGTGGTGATATATTTTGGATTTTCTCCCCAGATGAAAAGCTAACTATTGTTCCCTCAAACCTTCAACTGTTTAATGCTAATATTGATTACAGTCTCCTGTTCCATCCACTTCAGGGAGTTAAATACCAAGCCCAAGTGGACCAGCTGGTATTTTGTACTCACCACCTGGTGCAGAATAAAGGCAAAGCTGTTGTGGCACAAACAACCCTAATCCTGGAGCTGTGTTGTATCCCAGTTTGGCTGTTTGTCAGCGGTGAGCTGTGCTCCCTGAAACACAGAACAGTTGGGCATGGGATGGGAGGCAGGGATCCTGCAAAGTGGGACCAAAACCGCCACTGGCCAAGGGCAAATGAGAGAGAAGAGGAATTAAAAATCACATTAACAATGCCAGTGGAAATAACGATTGGAAGCTGTAAATATTTGAGCTTCACAGTGGTTGTGGAGGAAAAAGGCCGTTGCCAGACATCTAGCAGTTGTATTGAAACTTAAAATTCAACAGTTGATTGACCAGCATAAGATAAACAAATTTGTTGTTGTTGTTTGGTGTTTGTGGTTTTGGTTTTGGCTTTTTTTTTTACAAGAATCACTTAATACTCAAATGATTCCATGATATCAAGGTTACCTTCAGTCCAGGTTTTGTCTCTGATTTTCAGCAGACCAAATGATTGTATAATGAATCCAGAAATTACTGGGAAATTACTTGGCTTACATAAAACCCACCCCAAAGCACACAAGCTCATGAAGTTACTCTCAATCTTAAAGGATTAAAAAAGGATTTTTTTTTTTTCCTTTTCAGCATAAAAGAAATGTTGCTTTATAATAAAATTATTGCTTGGAAATATGATCTTGGTGAAGTGTCCAGTGAGTCAGTACAAACTGCCTTAATTTCATTATTGTCCTTAGCAGTTTTGCATAGATCTGATTTTGGTTTTTTGCTTGGGTCACTTCATTTGTGGTGTTCTGTTGTGTCTATGTATTGCATTTAAAGTAACCAGTGGCTACTAATTCTAACCTACTGAGCTCTACCAACTTACCTTTAATTTTTCTAGACAAAAATCTCAATTTTTATTTTTAAAGATACGCGGAAACTGAAACATGGCCTCTACTAACATAATTTCCTGTCTCAGCCCTTAATTATGAGGGTGATGTTCTGGCAAAGGACAAATATATTTTCTGCACAACTTCTTGGGTAAGAATTCCATCTGTGATGTAATTTTGCTTTTCCTTGTTCTTAAAGGCATATGATGATATATGACAGACAATAAAGAAGGCACAAGGTCCAGTAAAAGCAACTTTGAAGAAAGGGAAAATAAAGTAATTTTTTTGAATATTCCTAATGAGAGAGTAATGTACAATAGCATTAGACTTCTTTTAATGGTGTGTATATATAATATATACATATATATAGCTCTAAAGCATTCCACAAGGTTGGGAATCATCCTGGCTATGAAGCCAAGTCTTAGGGTCACTGTAGGTTAAATAGGTATTTTGGCATTCAGTGACAATTTTTTCAGTAATAATGTAAAGAAATAAAAGGTTAATTGCATAAGGCCTTGTTTGGTCATTTGTGTTTTGTTTGTGAGGAGGATTGTTGAGGGTGAATCATAAAATGACTCAGCACCTCTTGAAGAGAAAATGATAGAAAGGGAGTTAGATGATGGAATCCTGAGGTAGCTCACATAAAGTTATTTAATTTCAGGATTTCTCTCATATTTTTTCCCAAGTGACAGTGAATGATGTCATAAAATTAAAACAGGTTTGAAATCAAGCCCATTACACACAATAGATGCACTACCTGTTGGAGTTCTCAGAAAGGTGTTTCAAGATAGGATTTGAAAGGTATCCCCGGTATCCCTCTGTATCCCCTGGTACTGCAGGATTTGGAGATGGATCGTAACACTTCTGAATTAGTGGATTAGTTTAATTTGGACTAGTGGACTGCCATCCCTTGCAGTGCCAGCGGTGTGCCAGGCCTTTGCTGGGCTGGGAGGTTTGGATTCCTGCCTTTGTTACTTCATTCTGTCGTTTCTTTCCCCCTGTCCTGTCCTTTTATACACTCCATTGGTTTGAAGTGAGAGAAGTGTGGCTTAGTCACCCAGAACTGCTTTTGTGGAACATAATTAGGAGCTTCCGGCCCCAAAATGCACTTGGGCCATGTTTTCAGAGGTTGGGTGCTCCTACAAGCCTGAGTGTGGTTCTCTTTTATTTGCCCATGACAAGGTGCACTGTAACAGTAGCCACCAGAAAGAGAAGCTTTGTTGTCTAAATTTGTTCTTTTGTTTCCATACATTTGCATGTTCGTTAAAGGAAACATAGTTTTGCTTTAAAAACAATGTTTCTAGACAATTTCAAGTGACTTCTCTTGAGAAAAGACAACATTAACCACAAGGAAGTTTGTTATTTCTAGGCCAAATACATTATCTGCCAATCTTTTTAACACAAGGGATGTTGTTCATGTTTAAGGCTTTCATTTGCACTTTTAAAATGATTTAAATCTCTTAAAATGTCAAAAGGCTGAGCAGACCAGTCTTTTTGTGTCTGCAAGTGGAAACAGGAGTTGAAGTAACACTTCTGAAGCTTTTGTGTCCATCGACTTCAATAAATTAAGAGCATTCGGCTTTCCAATTAGCACCCATATTGGACACAGGCTGCTCCCATTCCAAGGGGTTTACTAATCTTCTATAGAGAGTGAATTATTGAGCTTGAAAACTTCAATTCTGATACCTTGCAATAACCATTATGAAGTTTTGTAGTTTTCTTTCCAAGTGTTGGCTTGGAAGAAATTGTGTGAGAAAGCCTGTGCAGCCTAGAAATGAGAAATCCCTTCTGCTCTGCCCAGTGTGGCTGGTCACTGTGTTGTCCTGATGGTTCTGGTTTCACTGGGAAATTTCTTGTACTCTTTCTTTTCTTCTGAGGGAGGGGATGTGGAATTAGAAAGCCCAAACAGGAAAACAATGAACAAAATGGATGAACTAGATAGGCAAAGCTTTTGAAGTGGAAAATTCAATAAAACACTTTCAGATCTTTCTCTCTTTGGCTATCTATCCCTTTCATAAAGTGTGCTGAGCAGATATTGAAGAGTACCACTAAAAATCCTATTCTACAGCTGTCCAGATCAATGCACATACATATGCAAGCACTTACTGGGAAAAGCTGGAATTTTCTCAAGTACTTTGCTTTCAATTACCATATCTATTAAAGACATCCATAAGGGGAAAAAAATTTTCTGCTGTCAAAGACCGCAGAATGTTCACATTAATAAAACATTGCATATTTACAAAATACTTCTAGTTCTTTATATTTCATGTAGACTTTAACTTAGAGGGGAAAATAATACTTGAAACATGCTCTGTGAAGCTCAGACTGCTCTATAACTTCGTGTGCATTATAAATCTCTATAAAGTAGTAAATGGAGGCCAGGAGGCTGACTTGCCAAGGTCATAGCCCCTAAGTAACACAAAAACAAAATCCAGGTTTTCTGGTTCCTGCTTTAAGCACTAGATATTTCCTTTCTGTACCCAAAAGAATTTTTTAATGTGAATGTGTTGGTGTAACAGGGATTTAGCTGCCTAAGCTTTGTGCTGAACATACTTTTAAACTCCTGATGTTATTGGAAACTTTTCAATGTCGGGGTAGGGAACCACTATATTATGGATAGATGAAGGTCTGAACCCCTGATGGCAGCACATGCTAAATGATATTTTAACTTCTGTTGCTGCACCTTTGAAGCAAAAATTCCAGGAAGCCGCTTATTCTTCAAAATCAGACAGTTCTTGACACATTGAGAACTGTGAAGCACCCACAGGTGAGGTAATGGAACATCTCACACTGTGGCAGTGGCACTGCTTATTCCATGTGCCAGTGTTAATTACATTCAATCACAATGCAGAAGTGATTAATAACAGCTTTGAAGGTTTTATTTCCTCCAAAGCTGCCAAGACTTTCAGATGAGCTCTGTCCTTCAAGATAGTGTAAGGTAATAAATACTTTTTCCATGTGAAAAGACCTTATTTAGAGTAATAGGTGTATATTGCCCCGTTCTCATTTGGGTTGCAAACTGAGGAATTAGTCAAATTTTGAAAACTCTAAGAATTTAGGTTATGAACCTGATAGTCTCTATCTAAAGGATTGCTTTGTCTTAAAGAATGGAGGTTTTACTTCTTGTCTAAGAGAAGTATTGACTTCTGGGCCTACTGCTCTGATAATTTTGCATTTAATACACTTCAGTGGTTGAAGCTTGTATTTGAATTTGTACCTAAGATGGTGCCACTTTTAATTGTTTGGGGTTTTTTTAACAACTGCTGGTGTAGACAGCTGTGAATAATGAATTATTATGCTCAGAACTAAAACAAATGAGAGAAAAAGAAAACCTAAATGTCATGAGATGCAGAATCTCTCAAAATTGCTTAATGTCATTCTTTAGCTGAAACAAAACAAGCTCAAGCTGAGGAAATACTGCTTCAAACAGCAAGTGAAGGTCACAGATTATTGCCAAAACCTTCTATACCCTCAAACCTGAAAGGATGCCACGCTGTGACCTCCTTAGCCTTTTTATATGTTCCATTAGTATTTAGATTTTCCAACTAATTCAGTACTTCCTTAAGGAAGGACTATATGTCCTGTAAACAGGATGAAATGTCTTGAACATTGCCTGCCATATGCAAGCCACGTTCTTATTGATTATAGACCTTAAGAACAAAATGCTCACCTATTAGGTAGATATTGTGTGGTAAAAGCATGTAATAATGGGCCTTGTTTTGCATTTTTTTCCTCATTTTGCCTTCCATTTATTTAAATGCTGAGTATGAAGCAGAAAAAGCTGTAGAAAGCTGTGTGTGTGAACTGTGAGACAGAGGTAACTCAATAGTTAATGCTCTCTAGTTGATGGAATATGTGGCACAGGAGGTAGCAGAGGGGATATAACATGGAAGGCTTCCTAGCTTGTTTTTGTTGTGTGCTACAAATCTAATATAGAAGAATCTAATTTAATTTACTCAGCTTTTAGTGGAACTGCTTTTTGTTTACTTCATAAGCTGTAATTTAAAATTCTTTAACACATTTAAAGTGTTTTCAGCTGCAGCGAAGGTGCGTGATCCCATCTCAGTGTTGGATAATCAGCTTTCTGGTGCTTCCCAGTTTGACTACTGGAGCAACAGCATATTAGGAACTAGGATAAGGAGCAAGTGGATTCAATACCATCCATGATTAGGATTAAACTGACAGAATAAACTAATTCTAATTTTCAAGGACAACTGCAATTCCATCTCTGAATCCAAGCAAGAGAGGAAATAGATGGTTTAAGTCTAATTTGTGACCTTCTATATAGTTACTATACCTGGGAGTCCTGCTCTAAGTGGAAGAAATCCTGTTTAAACTCTTTGCTCCTCCAAGTTCCTTCTCTTTTTGTGTACTGTGTGGTGATTCCCAGCGTGCCAAAGGGACACAGTGCCATAGTTATTGTTCCGTGGAATCATCTTGGGTATTACCACATCTCACAGTGGGAATGGATTGAGTAAAGGTGTACAGGCTGCTGATATTCATGATTTTAACCTGGTTGAGGGGCATATAAGGCTTCTTTCCATTATTAGACTTTGTAATCCACTTGATGTTTCATAGCAAGTAGTAGCCTTCAGTAGTGCCTTAGATCTGGTGGCTGCTTTTGTTTTGTAGTTGTAGTATTTTAAAAGCAGCTCACGCTTATTTCAATAAGCTTAATATTTAAAATCAGAGGTGAAAACATTGTTTGCTCAGCTTTCTTAACCAAGAAAACAAAAATGTTTTCCTAGCTAACATAAACAATCAACATGAAAATATCTTTATAAAAGCTATCATTCAGTATTTAATTGATAATTAATTTTCCTTTTGAAATGGGAGTAGATAACACCCGATATCTTTATCAAACTCGTGTCATTAAACCTCCGAGGGCTCAGATAAACTCACAGTGAAAACCAGTGTGATTTGGTGTTAAATTGATCTATTTTTCTCTGCACCGCTCTCCTCTTCCTATTGGATATACCGGCCGTAGCTTCGAACGTGCATTTTAAAAATCTCACAGGTTCGAATTTCACCTTTTCAGAGGACCTGTGTGCGACAGGTGACCACCCCCTCGGCGGGGGATCGGTGCGACGGAGCTTCCCGAGGCGGCGAGGGAGCATCTGCGCGGGGCCACGAGAGGGCACCGCGACACCAGGCTGTGCCTGCGCCGGGGGTGGCACCGCCGGGTCCCCTCCGGCCCCAGACACAGGTGTCCTGTAGCGTGCGGGGACCGCGGAGAGCATCGCCGAGCTCCGAGATGCGACGTGCTTCCGAAATAACGTGGCAATATTGACATCTGTCATAGTAAACCTATTTCTGGCTCCTAATGAAAAAAAATCAAGCTCGAATTCCTCAGCATTGACAGGGTACCCAAGTGCAGCTTTATGTCCTTTTTAGGGAATGTGCTGAGAGACTTTATTTAACTTGCTATATGTCATTGCTTCCCAAATGGTTGCATCAGGGACTTTAAAATGAGGCGGGGTTTGAACTCCGCATGTCTGAAATGCACACATCAGTTTGGTCATGGGAGGAAGCATTAAGTGATGTGTCAGATGTGCTTGAGAGCTCCTCTTAGAGCTGTTCGGGGAGCCTTGTGACTTGTGATAAGATTCAAGGCTTGATTCCTTTGAAGTGATCAAAATTAGTCATTTCCTCTCCTGGTTCCTGCTGGCAGCGGTGGAGGCTTTGCAGGTAGTCCTGCAGCACGGGGTTCTGTGACGGCCTCTTGTTGCTTGAACCCAGAGCACCACGTGCTTGGATTCCTTTAGTTGGGTCTATTTTTTTGCCCATAAGCTTTCAGATTTCGGGACTCGGTCCAGCTGACCAGGCCATGTTGGCATTTCCCAGCAGGCCTCTAGACAACTAACTATTCTGCATTGGAAAAGTACGAGCATTTGGGAGCCATCAGAGGAGCTGCACACGTGCAGGCCACATGGACACCACCAGTGCAGGGTGTCCTGTGTTCCTCAGACATGTCACACTTCCTACCCAGCGTGTGCACATGTAAAGCTGCCCGGGAAGTCCCAGGCAAGAAACGCGGTGACGTTATGGATGCCACACCACGTCATTTATCTCGAAATGAACTGCAGACACTTGTGCCTGCGTGTTTTGTGAAGAACGTGCTGGAAGTTCAAAACTGTCTAGAAGAAGGGGTTTTCTTTCACTTGTCTCTCCCCAGGCAGCTGCCATGACGGTCTGGTTCTGCCCACCCTGCTCCCAGAACTCAGCTCTGCTCGACTGTGAGTGGTTTGGATGGTGCTATGGCAAGGTGAAGGTACTGATGGAGTTGATGGGGATGTCAGTGGTGTGTTCAAGAAAGAATTGCTTAGGAGACAGCACTGGTAGATACACTCTGAACCTCTGCTTGGTAAATGCTCTCCCATGCTAAGAGGAAAAAACCAAAACTACTTTTTTTTTTACTTGAAAACAAATAGATTAAATAAAAATATTTATGTATTAAATAGTTCCAAATTGAGGCAAAGATGTCCTAAGCAGTGAACTACTCATTTTCTAAGAGAAACTGCTATATTTTTTATTGCAGAAGCAGCAGGCAAGATTTAAATCCCTGCTGAGCAGACAGCACACCTTTGATAGTCATCTTGTTTGTAAGGGGTTTTACATATATGGAAATGTTGGTAGTGTCTAATACTTGAGGAAACAGTGTAGATAAAAGCTGTCCAGCTTTAGATGGCTCCTAAAAATAACTTGTCTAAGTTGGTATAAATACAAATAAGAAACACTTTATATATTCAAATGATTTGATAATCTGTAGTTTTGTATAACACATGCTGTGCTGACCTTTGCCAGCTACGTACAAAGAGATGAACAGGGACTTGTTTGCCAACTTCTGGCAATTGCAGGGAGCTGGAAGTCATAGTACAAGTGTGAGTGTGTAAAAAACCCAGCAGAGTTAATGCTCTGCTTCACTCTGGCTTGTCTTGAGATTGTGGCCATCTCCTTCTAAGAGCTGTTTTAACTGGAATGTGGGAGAACATATCTCTTACTTTTATAACTACTAAATATATTTCAAAGATAGGCTTGGCTTTCAGTTCACTTATTTTTCTGTCATTTAGTCTGGCTCACTTGTCTTTTTCAGGGAAATGTTGTTCTGAGGGATTAGCAGTGAAGCACGGAATATACTGACTGCCTGGGATGACAGTGTTGAAGAGGTTTTAGTTTTTTTTTTTTTTCAGCATTTCTTAGAAATTGAAATTTATCACAGTTATAAAAAAATACCACCAGTAATGTTTGCATTACTTGTAATCATATTTATTTAGTATCCAACTGCTTCTGTCCCTCCATCCCGAGGCGAGGGGCGTGCTCCTCTCCTTCTGGCCATCTCTGTAGCTGGGAAGATGATCTCCAGTAAACTAGAACAGGAAAAAAGCCTTTCTTTGGAATGGTGTTTCCTGGCTGCCAAGGAAAGTCAGGTTCCAACAAAAGTATTTTCACTGCTCGACTGAGCTCAGGGTGTACACTGGAGTCTGTGTGGAGGAGACTGCAGAGCTTTTGCAGTACTTTGTGTCCCGAAGCAGTGTCATTTCTGTCTTGCCTGGTCTGAACCAGCTGTTCCTTGTTCAAGAGCTGATCCCTTGTAGACTAACACTTGGTGGAGGGCACTTGCCTCGGAATAGATAGCGCTGAGTGTCAGTGACATGCCTGGAGCTGGCTGGGCTTCTGCCCTCTCGAGAGGTAAAAGAGAGGGACGTGGTTCAGGCCTCTCTGTTATCACTGCAGCTTGGGGCACTGTAAGGCTGGAGAGTTGTGGCTTTGCCCCCTATTTCATGTGTTTGTGCTGGTGGTTCAACTCCTCTTCCTCTGGGAAAAGAGAGGTTAATTTGGGGATCCACACACCTCCCCAAGCTTTTGGGTTCTGTGGGTTTGGGAAAGATGGGGGGATAGGATAGTGTTTTCCTGAAGCAGCATAAAGCAGCCACTTGAAGGTGTGACAGCTGAGTTTCTCTGAGCAGTTTCTAACCTGGTGTCACTTGCCACTGAGCCTTTTCATGTTGGGTACTGCTAGAAAAGGACCACTTCAGTGAGCTTTGTGTTGTCATGGAAGTGGTTCAGTCTTATGGCTTGATCGAAACAGCTTCTATACGCACATGCAATTTCTCATGTAAGTAATTCACTCTTAAATGAGAAAAAGCACTTTCTTGGTTTTTCAGACAAAGACCAGGAGAGGTGAAGGTTAACTTGTGGTGTTGCCTGTGCTCTTTGGCAAAGTTGCCTTCACAGGGAAATGCTCAGCTGTCAAGTCTTTGCTTGTTAGAGAAGGCAGTAGATAAGTAGCTGCTTTGCTGGCTGTAAAGGAGAACACTCCACTGGTTTGGGCAAAGCCAGCTATCCCTCCTGGTGGGCAGGAATGCCTCAGGTAATTCCAAATTTCACTAATCAAAACATGAAGAAAATACTGCCAAAAATGAACAGGTATTTAGGACGTGCGTCTGCACACTGGGCTGCTGTGTCCATATCTTGTGGTGAACCTCTTACACTGGTGTTTTTGCTACAAGCCCTTCACTTAAAATACTAAATGTTTGTTTGTATTAAAACAAACACCTCAGAACCTGACTCCTAATGTAATTTAGCCTTGTCAGATCTTTGGAGGGTCGCAAGGGTTTTGTGGTCATGCTGGCCATGATCCTTGTTGAAAACTTTTCCCTTCCTACAGGATCAGAGCCTGGACTCCTGTAGTCATGGACCACAAGTTTGTGATGTAGATAAAGAATTACAGATTATTGGTGTTGCCAAGCAAGTTAGGCATAAACATATCTTTTGAACTATTTTTAAGTGTGCAAAATAAGGAACAAAGTATATTGAAACAGGCAGGTTTTCATGATATGGATAACCAGCTTTATTTTAGGTCAGGAGGTCACTGTGTGTGTGGTGCACTACAGGGAGACCCTTCCTGCTAATGGGCCGAGACTTAATTTAAAAAAACACCTTTTTGTGCATCTCCCAAGACTTGCAATTTTCCAAGTAACCTCTGACCACCGTAGGATGTTTAGGGTGTGCTGTGTTTTTTTTGGTCCACCTTAGGTAAGACACTCTGAGGCTCACACTGCACCAAACCAGGGCGGAATTACCGAGCACAGACACCTTGTTTGGTCTTACTTATAGAAAATTTGCCCGAGTTTTAACTTAATGCTGAACTTCAGCACTCGAAGCACAGCAGTGGCCGGGGCAGGGTCCCGGGGCAGGAGTGGGTCGGGCTAGGGCAGGTGAGAGGGACCGGGGCGGATGAGTCCTGGGAGCACCAGCCCAGGTCCTGGGGCAGGTGAGCGGGGCTTGGACGCAGCGGAGGTGCCGCGGGAGCACCGGAGGGAGGGTCCCGGTACAGGTGAGCAGCGGGAGCACGGGCGGAGGTCCCGGTACAGGTGAGCCCGGGGAGCCCCGGCCGAGGCCCCGCCGCCGCCGCCAGGGGGTACTCGGGGCGAGCGAACGCGGGGAACAAAAGGCGGCGGGTTCCCCGCGGCCGGAGCGGGGAAACGCGGG
>VZRE01007298.1:0-42732 GCA_013396775.1 Cephalopterus ornatus | reverse complement strand
GGGCCGCACGCAGCGCCCCGAGGAGCCCCCGGCGGCTGCGGGGCCGCCGCGCAGCCCCCTCCGCGGGGTTACCTGCCCGGCCCAGGTGGGGCGGTGCGGAGCGGAGGAGGCTGTTTTGGAGGGTGCCGCCGCTTCTGATGGATGTTTTGTGTGTGTTTGCCTCCGCTCCCGGGTTCTCTTTCATCGGAGGACGCGTCTGGCTCGAGCTCTGTTAAACTGGCTGCCTTCTGGTACCGGCCGTAGATAACAGAAAGAAACCTGAGCCCGAAAGGCAATTCCCCACCTTCTTCCACCTAACGTGACCTTCTCGGGCGCCTTTGAAGGTTTGCTGGTGCTCCGGCGATGATGGCAGTGGTGGGTTCCCTTCGGCTGTACTAAGAGCCTCTTGTTTTCTTTTCCTTTTCTTAGAGGCATTTCATCTTTAAGGGCCGGCTGCTTGCGCACACTTTTATACCCACTGAAGCCATCAAGAAACCATGTTGTGTGGTGGAAGAAGTGCGTTTCTGTGCCTTGGAATGATCTTGAGCTTTTGGAGCTCCGTGACTTGGATGCCTGTTGGAGGATGCCCGCATAAATGTACATGTATTGCTTCCAACGTGGATTGTCACGGACTGGGGCTCAGAACCGTACCGAGGGATATTCCCAGGAATGCGGAGAGACTGTAAGTAAAACCGTTAAGGGCTCCTCGAGTACTTGTAGGAACACCTGGGACGAGTTTCCCAACACCTGCCTATCAGTGCAGAGTACTTACGAACAGGAGTTTCAGTAATCCAACACGGATTAATGTTTTCAGGAGGGAAGGGGAGGAGCTTTTCAGGAGTTACAGCGATCCTGCCGCTGTGCCTTTTCAAAAAACGATCGGTTTCAGAGTTTCACGTTTTTTAAGTTTCAGTTACCGTCTGCTTGGGTTTTGCAGTGACTCGCTTGTAATGGAGCTGGGAGCCGTACCTGCAGTGCTCCCCGCTGTAATCGTTGTCAATGCAAACACCAATTTAATATGCAATTAGAAACCTGGCTGTTTTCACCTGGTGGCTGGTGGCAGTTTCTCCTTACTCTCTCAGTATGGCGATTTCATCACCATGGAAAAACCGCCTGCTACCATAAACTAATTCAAATGGAGAAGTAGTCACACTAAACAGCCTCTAATTTCTCTTCTAAACTGCTGCGGGGAAACTGCTTGTTTAATTTTTAATCTGCTTCAGGGTTTATGATAGTAATGTAACGCTATGGGGAGCAAGGAGAATAGTGAAAGTGTGCTTAGCAATTCCTCTCTGTCATAAGTTCTTATGAGTATTTCAGTCGGCTCTTTTTACTTAATAAGTTTCTGAGGAGAAAGCTGAAAGCAAACGCGAGCTTTGTGGTAGTGTTCTGGCACTCGGTGCAGAGGACGGCGTCTCTGACGTTCCTAATGCATAGCAGATGGCACATTTCAGAGAGTGCCCGGTGCTAGATATGAAGATGTCCAGAGTGGAATGTTAAACAGAGCCCCAGCCTGGCTCTGCACTGCTCCACGCATGACCTCAGCAAAGTGCACTCAGTTGTGCCTTATGCGGATTAGCTGATAACTTCAGATGTTTTTGAACTTGTAAGCAAATGCTGGAGATTGTATGGCCTGACTTCCTGTTTTATTTCCTCCTGGGTCACAGAGTTGGGGAAACTTCAAATTCTCAAGCAGTTTTTTCCTCCGAGGGAGAAAGCTGGATGAGGTTACTAAGCAAACAAAGTTTCTGTGCAGAGAGCACTCCTAAAGGCTGAGTTCTGCCCCGGAGTGGAATTTTATAGTATCCTTGGCTGTTTCTAAGTGCGTTTTATAGTGCTGAGAGCTCTTAAATGATAGCAATATGCAGCTTTCTCACTACGCTGTTCTACTATCTTTCATGTTTTGTGGCCGTATCAGCCTTTCTTTTAACCCCAGCTCTGTGAGCAATCGTTTTCAGATGTCAGTGCTATAGAAACCTTAACTTATGCCTGAAACTGTGAAACTGTGTACTCTAAAATTGATGGGTAGCAACCTTGGCAGTTTAGAGCCAACTCTCCCCCCTCCCCCCCAATCCTGAAACAACAAGCCCCACAACAAACCCCCCCCAGCGTAAGCATCGCCGAGGCCGCAGAGTATGTGTGATAGCACGGATGGTTTGAGAGTCAAAGGCTAGAATTAAACTTCTAAATTCCAGGTTAAAATGATTCATGAGTGCAAGGTTAGTTGGCCACCTGAGAAGAACTTCAAAATGATAATTTGCTATTGCTCAAGTTTAGAGGGAATAAATGAACGTTGTAGCCAGGTTTCATTGGTGAGAAGGTATGTGATGAAGACCTGAGCCAGGAGAGGAAAGCTCTTGGCCTTGGCATGTTAAGTGTTAAAAAGACTGAAGGAGAGTTTAATCACTGTGCTCTTGCTCTTGTTCTTTTTGGTGTTATTTACAGATTTAAATTTTAGATTAATGGCTGCATAAAGAACAATAGTAGCGATTTCACAATATTCGGTTTGAATATTTAACCTCAGAGATACCACCACTGATAAATATGACATGGAGCTGTGTTGGATGGTTTGTTTGGTTTGGGGTTTTTTTAATAGTATATTACTGGAGCATTCAGTGGCTGAAACCTTGTGGAAATAGGGTACAGAGGATGGCGTAGTAACACGTTAATCCATATTTTTAAACACTGTCTTCAGTTTTCATCCGGACAGTCTGTCGTGAGCCTTTCTCTGTTTTTATAGCATTCACTGACATCTTCATTACAGCTGTGTTTTAAAGCTTGTATCAATTCTTTCAAATCTAGATATCTACTAATTGCACTAACGTGAATTTTCTAGAGTAAGCAGTAGAGAGAAAAAGGCTGAATTCCTCCAAGTCTAATTCTGTTCATGGGTGAAACATCAGTCAGCCACAGGACATATCAGAGGATCTCATTTTTCCCTGTGGTCCACAGCAACCTGTAACTATTTATGACATAGCAGTGGGTTGATGTGTAGTCTTTAACTATGTGTGTTTAGCTTGTAAATAAGACCGAATTGATTACATCTGAAGCGATGAAAATATTTTTCATCTCGGAGAAGTGTTTATATGTTGGGAAAATCATTTTAACAAGTTTCTTGATGGCCACACACCGAGTGCCTTTTTCAACTGTTATGCTCTGGAAAGGTATTTACTTCTTTCTGCATTCTCTTGAGCTAAAAATTCCACATACCTGTTCCAGTCGGAAACTTTTTGCTTTAATTAGTGAGAGATCTAATGGCAGCACTTAAAATGTTTTGCCACTAAACTTTTAAAGTTATGTTTGGACAAATGTTACAGATTGTTTGGGCTAGTGAAGCCAAGTTAAATATTATTCAAATTTGTGTTAATATGAAACCCAGGAAAACTGAAAATATAACATTAAGGAAACAATGGGAAATATCTTTAGGGGGAAAGAATTTCTTTATGGGAAGTTCTATTAAATGAACTAGCTTTGATTACTGATTCTTTGGGAGGAATGAGATGCACGTTTTTTTTTCTGAAGGCTTTGAAGGTGCACTTTTTGTAAGGAGTTGTGCCTGTGATTTCTGTCCTGAAGGAAATCCACAGATTTTAACCAGTGATCACAGAAAGAGTTGTAAAACTATCCTATGCTTTTTTTTTTTTAACATAGATTCATCTTTAAAAGTAGTTTTGCAAATATAGCAAGTATTGCTATGCTTGGGTTGCAGTTTACCTTGTTATTACACTCTATGGTAGTCTTCTAATTGTGTGGTAGAGATTGAAGCTTTGGCTCAGTTCCTTTTCATGAGCTAAAAAGAGGTGAGCACCACGTACTGCTGCACAACCGAATTACTCAGTCTGGACAACAGAAGTGGTGAAGGAAAAACTTGTCACTTCCAGGAGTAGCTTCCAATTATCTTCATTCTGGAGTAGAAACCCTTGGAATAGCCATCGTCTCCGAGAGAGAAATTAGGTCTAAGACTCCTCCTCAAGCTGCAAAATGTGATGCTCCACAGAGGCCCTTGAACAGGATGATAAAACTGACCTTGTGGCTTGTCATTAGGATTTACTGGTCCATTCCACGTGGTGAAATAACATCCTACCAAAAATAGGAGTTTATCGACCTTTTGTGTTGAGGAGAAAACTAATAATTTAGTAGTTAACTCGATTCTTTTATTTAAACTATGCAACTGATAAGACCTTCTGTCTTATAAAGGCAGCACATTTAAGGATATGTAAATACATCCATGAAAATCCCAAATATTCTACCTTTCTGAAAAGTTCCTTGGAATTGCCTCATCAAACTCCCTTAATCAGAGTTTGTTTGCTTAGCTGTGCTTCAGTTCTTGGATGTGATTATTTATGTAATTTTTCCTTGGTGGAAACGTTCTTCTATCTGTGTAAAATATTATACATGTGGCCTTTTGTAACACTTAATAATGCTGATAGTCAAGTTTAGTTTGAGATGATGCGTAAATGCAGCGAGCAGATCAAAGCCACCTGTCTGACAGTTGTATTTCTGAGCTCTGAAAGGAACAAGTGATAGGAAGAAACTGCTCAGGAGTCTTCTGGGTCACTGTCTGCTTTCTGTTTGAATGTAAAGCCTGAGCCTTTGTGTTTTCCCTTCCATTCGTGTCTGGTTATCTCCCTGTCTGTTAGCAGCACATTATATATGTATAAAAGTTTCTTTGGAGAATTTTAACCATGTTTGAGTTCTTGATGAGTTTATGTTCAGTGGCTTAGAATCTTGTTTAATTGATAGCTCTCCTGTGTTAGTCATTGCTTTGGTTTGCCTTTTATTTGAGGGATTCTTTACCTTGCTAAATTGATAAAGCTTGCAAGACAAATCTGTTCTTTGCTTTGTCTGAGCAGCTAAATTGAGTGTGTCCACATTTAGGTGCAATTTAGGAGCTTAGTCATCTGCTTACTCCTGAGTTTTCATGTGGTCTGGGGTTTCTGTTACACAAATATATTATTATGGTGGTTTTGGCCTAGGTGCATGGAGCTGCTGAAGTTGCACTGGCTTGTAATAAGTCTTCAACTTCCTCAAGTTTGTCTCCAAATTAATTCTAAGCTCCTGTCTTGAATGCTTCCATATTGCTGCAGAACACGCTGTTAAACACATGCAAATATAATTACAGTGACTCTTACACTGACATTCTGTTTTTCTAGAGCTCTTCCCACTAGGGATTACCACTCATTTGTTTGTGCAGTAATAGTCTCTAAAACCTTGCATGGAGCATTTCTCAGATAGTTTTTTCCCTAGGTCATGTGTCAGTAAGTAGATGTACATGGCTTTGCCTTGGAAAAGCTTGCTCTCGGAAGGACTGATCCTGGGAAAACTTGGCTTAGGTGCTTAATTTAATGTGGATACTTCCCTTTATTAATACATTGCTGACTGTGTGTGCTTGGCTGGACATTGCCCTGTGCTTGTGTGGGATCAGTCTTGCACTTTTAAATCTGTTCCCTCGTTTTGAAGTGATGGAAGCAGGAAGGAGGATGGAATTAGCAGTTGTAAATTGGTAGCTACAGAAGCAAAGAGTGGCCCTTGTTGTGTTGTCTGTATTTATTTGCAGAAATTTGGGTTAGATTCTGAGATCAAAGACCAGACTACTTCCTGCAGAATTTTTTAATGACTTGCTCTGAGACTGTTTTGGGTTTTCTTCATGTTTAGCAGCTGAGTGTTGATTCATGCAGAAGAATTAGGTGAAAGGAAAATTGCCCCTCTAAAAAACAACTGCTGTCTTTTAGGAAGTCCTAAAATACCCAGGATGAGTATTGGTTTTTATCCCTGGAATTCGTGTTTGTATGAGTTTGTGAAAATGTATACCAAAGACTACAGGCATAGCTTAGCTGTAGGGGTGGGTTGTGAGGCCAAAAATAACTAAACCCTAGTACCTTTTATTGGTATAGTAATTGTATAAAACTTGGTGTTGTATGCTGTCATTTGATTGTTAAGAAGTCATTTGACCTTTGTAGTCAAAACTACCTGTCCTCTTTTGGAATATCGCTACCAAGTTTTGGGGGGTTTTGTGTTTGTTTGGTTTGGTTTTTGTTTAAGTGTACAAACATTTCCAGTTGTGTTGAAAACAAAAATAACATGTCCTGTGTGGATGTTAACTTGTGATATGATTTTTTGCCTGCATTTCAGGAGTATTTAGGCTATTCCTTAGCTTCCAAAGAGCAGAAGGAAAATTATTTTCCCAAAGAAATCTCACAAGATGCTTGGGAATAATGATAGGGAAAAAGAACTGGTCTCTAATAAGAACATTCAGTGACTAAGTTTAAGTGATTGTATGTTAAGAATTGAGCTTCTTTACTGGAGAGACTATTCAGGAGACTTAAACCACGATGTGTTCCCTCCCAGGAACTAATAGTTACAATTACTTGAAGCTGAATTTTTCCAGAACTGTAGATACAGTTTGTGTGGTGCCCACAAGTGCTTGATTTCCCACAGTGTGACTGTGAGCAAGTGGCATCTCCAGGACTAGCAGGACACGTCTTAGAACTAAGTGGAGCCAACGTTCTGGTGGAGGCTTGATGATGGCACCTGTAGGAATCAAAACACGCATCCTGCAGTCCCACAGCTCTCTGAAGTGGCTTCTCTTTTCCTGCTTGGATTATTTTCCACTCCTGCAAGACAAAGCAGGGATGTTAGTCCTCTTCAAAGCGAGGCACAGCAAGTTTCTAACTTCAGGTGAGGAGGGATGGAGTTCAAGATAAGTTTGGGGAGAAAAGCTGAAGTGAACCTCCAGTAGCAAAGCTTTTTCAAAAAAAAAAAAAACAGTGTTGGCAAAGTCATGGAGAATGACTAGAAGTGTGGCAAATATTCCTTCAGATGTTTGTCTATCCAAATGTTCCCACACAGGGATGTACAGGGGAGCAGTTCCAAAATGTTGTCATAATAGAGGTCAGTTTTGTTCCCTATTCTTGTGAGGTTTGAGACAGGCTGGTGGGATGTGCATCCTGTCCTTGGCTCCTTTCTGTTACTTAGGTGACAGTCTCTTCTCGTTGGTTCAAGTGCATTAGCATAATTTTAGATGGATTTTGGCCTAGGACTGCTGTTGTCACTCCCATCCCCTTTTATGTTCATTAACAGCTTTTGTTTGCCAATGTAAAGCTATATCAATTTGACTTTTTTGTTTGTTTTTAAGTCATTTTCAGGAAAAGAAAGGACTGGGTTTTAGTCATATTTGGCTTGCAATATGGCTCAAGCTACCCTGTTTTCAGTATTTTCTAAGTCTTTTCTCCAGAGATCTCTAATGCTCTATTTCCAAATCTGTTTTCAATGTTGTGCAGTCAGACATGTCATTAAGATCTTGAATGGTTCTCATCAGTGACAAGAACTGCTTCTTCCCTATTAAGAAATGGCTTTGTAAGCAATTGTCAGTCTTTTCTAATGGTCCTAAATACATAAAAGATCTGTCTGCCTATATACAAAAGGGAACAGGTCTCTGCTCTTGTGCTCAGAGTAAATTTTAGATGAGTTGAAGGCCATCTCTGTAGAAAGAGAGTTTAAGAGGGTGGTTTTTACTATTGCCAGTTATTTTCAGCTTTTCCCCCCCCCCAACTGAATCTGGTCTGTCAGTTTTCTCTGTCAGAATAAATTTGCCTTGTATTCCAGTTTTACGCCATCTGTTTGATGGCTGCAATCTATGTTTTTAGTCTTATGATTGATGGATTTTTGGAGCTCTTAATTAGATTTTGACTTTTCTAACAGTGACTTGCTTCTTCTTCTAAGACCTTAATTTCGTGTCTCAGGTGCAAAGAAGAATTTAGCTGTGGGTTCAAATCTCCTTTGCTGTCACTGGTGAAGGAGCATTTTCAGTAAACAGGAGTGCAGCTAAAACGAGGCAGAAAACGCTATTTGAAAGCTGATCTAGTCTTGACTCTGCGTCAAGAAATGCGGAAAAGCTGTCTGAAACTTACTGCTCTGTTGTTTACAGGATTGGTGTTGATCACCAGCCCCCTTCTACCGATGTTTTCCTGAAAATTTGCAATACTGTTGCAGAAGTGATTCCTAACTTGTTATATCGAAGCAGGTGATACAAGGAGAGTCCTTAGGAGACACCTTGGGAGAGTCCTCTGTTTCTCCTGCTGGGATGCCACTGTACCTTCCTGCCTCCAGGGTGTGGTGATGGATCAACCTCGTGGGATTAGTTCCAGGTTATTAATGAACACACTCAAACACCTCTCAAATGCATCTAGAGGCCAGGCAACACTGAGGATTTTGGGAGGCAGCATCCTATTGTTGATACCTTGCTGGCTGCTAAGTTGACCCCTGGTCGTTCTGCTTTGAGCTGCAAGGCTTTTAGCAGCAATACCATGTTTAGGATAGATTTTTTTAGGCTATTTGCAGAGACTTTAACCCTCTCCGGGTCGTGGGGATGCTGTGGTGACACGATGCTGCGACTGCACACAGACAGTCACCCAAAAATACAAGGCACATGAGTTGCCTGTAATTCTTGATAATGTTTTCCCTGGGCGCCTTGACAGCAGTTTGAGTCTACAGGACACAGAGTTGGTGGTTCTGTTTCAAGCAGGGCTCCACGTAAGGGGAGGGATAAACTGCTCTGGAGGTTAATGATTTGGAGAGCAGTAACCCGTTTGAACAGCCTGGGAACATGCCTGTAGCAGGTGTGGGGAGGATGAATTCCATTTCTGAAAGACTTTTTTGCTTTTTTTCCCCCTTTCCATTTTGGGGATTTCTTGGGAGGAACTGTCCTCGCCTTAAACAGAGTTTGTTTTGCAACGTTTTAAATTTACTGTAATTTTAATTATATCAGTTAAAAATATGTCATGCAAGTTAGGCTGAGTTAGAGTCGAGGACAGTGCCTGCTGTACTGATCAGTGCTGTTTCATCTGCCTGTCTTCATCCCTTTGCTCTTTTTTCTTTGCAGAAAACCCTTTGGGAAATCTTTGTTTGTACAGTGCTCAACAGGAGAAATCTTGAGCTATCCTAAGGGTGCTTTTAGGCCTGATAACAGAAATGGTAATAAACTGCATATTAGTGAAGCTGAGGTTCTGATCTCCAAAATCACAGCACTATCAAATGCAGCTTTTAATGTCTGTCTCCAAACTTTTTTTTCCCAGGAGCTGGAATCTGTCGAGGTTGGCTGCTTTTCTGGGGAGTTGAGTGAGGCACAAAGTGGAGGGAAGAGTATGGGAATCAACTTTCTCATGAAATGTGTCAAAAGATAAGCATTTAACTATTAAGAAAATAACATTTTGATAGCAGAGGCATAGGTGCATGCTTGTGCATGCTAATAGTTAGGGGACTATTTCTGAATCCTTGGGAATTTTATAAGTTGGTCTCCTTTATTCCTGAGGCAGGTAAGGAATGTGCTAATTAACTGATACAAAATACGTGTGTTAGTAGACTGTAAGGTACTCCTGGTGGGTGTTGTTATGAGACCCTAATAAATAACCATGGAAGTTTCAAAAGATACAGTCAGTGAGTTGTGACCCTGATGAACCTTCTCAGGTCTCATTAAAGTGAAGTATTTTAAGTCATTCAGCCAAACTGTCCTACTGAATTGTCTTCTCTGACATTCTCTGTGGGTGTGCACTGGGCAATAATGAGCACTTCTGCAGGTATTTTAGCAGCTTTTTAGGTTGAGGTAGTGCTCAGTTGTCTGTCTGTCAAAAATGGTTTTCAGCATTAGCAGAAAACATGGTTTCATATGTTACATAATTCTGACCTTACACAAAAGCTTGACTTGTCTTGGAAGAGCTTTTTCCACAAACAACTGGGCCCAAAGTAGAAAAGATTCAAATTTCTAACGTCAGTTTTCCTTTGAAGATAACAAAAAGCTCAGCCAAAAGCAGAAGACATTTCTCTAGAATTTTGTAATCGTGTTCCTTGGGACGTGCTATCTTGTCTAGGATGAATGAAAAAAGGTGTTCTCTATATAAGGATATAATTTACCTTTACATTAATCATCTTCCTCCCCTTATAGGAAGGAAATAACAAACAGCAGTTTGATGGCCCATTCTCTCTGTTTTAGGATAAAGCTCATGTAACAGATGTGATTGCATGACATCCAGCAGTAATCCTGTAATATGTGTACTGGTTGTCCACAGCTATGGAGACACCAATGTTTAATTAAAACACTTGTGTTGTTTAAATATGGCTCTGAGAAACTTCAGCAAGAAAAAGCTGCGTCCTGAGTGCGGTTGAAATGCCTTGTGCCTTCCTGTGAGTCCTAAAGCATGTTTTGCCTGGACTTTGGTGGGAACCTAATTTGTGGATTTTTCTCCAGATTTATCCTTTGGCTGCGTGATGGTTTTGTTTAGACTGGGGAGGCGTTATATTAGGAAGGGGTTTTTTTGAAATGCTGATTTTTGGCAAAACCTGGATAAAACATCTTGGCTCGGGGAGGGCAGTGGTTACAGCACCACTGAGCAGTGTGGGAGCTCCTGGGTCACAGGCTTCTGTGGAATAGTTGTAGAGGGATGAGGAGTCTCATCCTCTTGAAGTGGTAGAGCTTGTTAGAGGTGGTTTTAAGAATAGAGCTGGGGAGCACAAAAGAGAACTCATTGTAAGGGAATGGTACAGGGAAGCAATAGTGCATTTCTGAAATGCCTGAATAAATGCAGCAGGGGAGGTAAGCTGGAGATGGGAATAAGGGGGTGAGACAAAACCTGGAAGTAAGATTCTTGGGCAAAGAAAACTTGTTTTCCAGAAGTAGAAATAGATATTGAGAAATAAAGCCCTGAGGGAAAGGCTGGTTCTTTAGAGAGATGAAAACACACATCTGGATATAAGCCTCTCAGATAAGAATGTGAAAGTGTAGAAAACAGCCCAATGATCCTTTGGAATTGTGAGTTTTGATAGATAACATATGAAAAGACAGCAAAAGATAAGGAGCAGTCAGAGGGTTTACGATTTTTGGGGGGGTTATTTGGTGTTGGTTTGGGTTTTATGTTCATTTTTCCCCCCTGGCAAGTTCTTTGGCTAATTGCTTATGAAGTTTTTTTAAATGGATTACTCCCTGTTGATCTGAACTTCATTTTATAGATAGATATTTTCCAAGCTTGTTCTTCGGGTATGTAATAGGGTGAGTGCAAAGTGGTTTTATAAGCGTGAGTAGTTTCAGTAACTTGAAACAGCAGATTTGTGTGCCAAGTCTTCTTTAGGAAAACTTGAGTTTTGAGTTCATCTAGCAAACATTGTGAAATCAATTCAGCTTCACTGCAGCAAGTCTGCTGTTGAAATCCAAAAGTGGGATGAGGATGGGGCGACAAGGAAGGTGGGAATCTACTTGAGAGTGAAGAAAACAGTTTGTAAATTGGTTGTAGCATCTGGTTGGTAACTTCAAGTCAACACAAACTCCCTTCAAAATTTCATTTCATGTATTAAAACTGTCCTGTGTCTTTTTGCTGCAACTTCTTGGCTTCATCTGCTTCTTAGTGGCCACAGTAGACCTGTTCCACTCAGTGTGGTGGTATTTGGAAGGAACAGAGTTGGTGAAACTGGATGCTTTATAAATTAAAAAAAAAAAAAAGAAAAAAACTCATCCTGAACAGCAACAAAAAGTAAAACCACAAACATAAACGGAGACCTCTCTTACCTTTCCAGGAAAAGATCTCCTGGGAAGGGTTTCTAGTCTGTGCATGTCTGAAAGGGAGCGGGGTGATGAAATCAAGGCTTGATTTTCATGCCAGACTTCACTAAAATCATTTGTTTGTTGATGGAACTTCTTTCCAAGTCATCAAGGATTTACAGCAGTCAGCAGCAGGTGTGAAATATTTCAGGTCCTAAACATCAAGTTGTCTGTACTACTGAAGAGCACCTAAACACACAGCAGTTTCCTCACTGTGAGATATTCAGTCTCACACCATGTCATTAAGTGAAACCCAGAATTAAATGAAAACATCAGATATTGCCTCTGTGGAATAAAGCAATGTGCATTTGGCTGAAGTTTGCAGAAATGTGGGGTTTTTTCCCCCTAGATGAGTCCAGAAATGACAAAGATTGAAGCACAGGCACTTTTGTCATATCCTGATGAGAGTGGACATTTGATAGTTGATTGAAAATACGGCCCAGAGAATGTTTGTTGTCTGATTTCTCCCTGCTTGAGCTTTGGAATTGCACTGGGCTGATCTAACCACCTGATGGATGTCCGTATAACCAGCTGGTGTCTGTTGGATCTGAAGGATGAGCTGCAGTTGTAGGAGTTAAGTAGAAATGGCTAAATAAAATCACTAATTGAAAAGAAGTAAAAATTTGAAGTTTTGTATATGCAGTTGTTAATCTTAGTTGAGCTTTGTTAATATGAATAAAAGTGATACTTGAGCTAATATGACATAGAACTGTACTTCTTTCTCTTTTTAATGTGCACATCCTGGCTTCTTCATATTAAACTGTGTTTCTGTAGCAACCATATTTTAAAGTATTTTCTATAGTTTTCTTTGTGCTTCAGATTTAAAGCTTTCTGCTAAGCCCCCAACTCCCCCCAAAACAGAAAACAACAAATGTTTGTTTTGCTGTATTCTTTTTTGAAAAGGTAGGACTATATATTCTTTAAGGTTGGATGGGACTTCAGGAGGTCTCCTGGTCCGTCCTCTGCTCAAAGCAGAGCATGGAATTTGGGCAGGAAGGTGTCCAGTCGGGTCTTGAAAACCACAGCACCTTTATGAAACCTGTTCCACAGCTTGACTGTTCTTACAGCAATAAGGTTCTTTCATAAACAGCCAGAATCTCCTAATTTTTAGGTTATGATCACTGCATCCCTTCCCCTGTGTTGTACCTCAGTGAAGAGCCCTGCTCTGTTTCCGGAGTAACCCCTCTGGAGGTATTGGAAGCTGCTCTTCAGTGCCAAAGCCTGCCCTTCTCCAGAGCAGACCAGCTAAGCTCCCTTAGACCCAGCTTATGTAGTCAAGCCCCTTGATCACTTCAGTAGTATCTTACTGGCCTTGCTCAAGTCCATTAGGATCTTTCATGGACAGAGGGGCTCCAGAATGGACTCTGTATTCCCTGTGTGGCTGGGAAAGAGACTCATCTCCGTTAATCCACAGCTGTTATTTCAGTATAGAAGGCAGTCAGGTTGCTCAAACGTGATTTAACTTTGGTGAACCTGTTGTCTTTTCTCAGTCATCTTCTCTTCTGTTGGCCCAGAAACTTCTTCCAGTGGTATTTGCACTGACTTTCCCAGTGGCAACAGGCTGCTGCTGCCCAGTCTGCACTTTGCCACGTCCTGCTTTTAAACTTTTTCCAAGACAAAGGTGTAGTATTTGCCTGTGTCAGGGATGTCACAGCAAGGCTGTGCTGTATCAGCCAGATCCCTGCATCAGCAGATGGATCCTGTCTTCCCACAGGCTCACGTGGGTCAGGATTTCTTAGGTGATGCTTGACTTGATCCTCTGCTACGAATTCCTCCCCTCCTTGAACAGAAAGACTCAAGACTGTGTCAGTGAAACCTCAGCTCAGAGAAGGCTTTGAGCACCTGCCACTAAACCATCACATCTTGTTTATTATTTTATAGCTAATGCTCTGCTAGAAGCTTTTCTTGATGTCCCTTGCCAGTTTGAGCTCCAGCTGAGCTTTGACCTTCCTCATACCATCGCTTCATGTTTGGGCAGTGTTTCTGTGCTCCTGTGAACTGTGTGTTCCCCTTTTCCTGGGCTGGAGCTCTGTCATGAGATGCCCTTTCACCCAGGGTGTGAACTGGCACGTCAGGTAGTGCCAGTACAACCTCCACCTGTTTAATTCTCTCTGCAGACTCTCTTTATCTTCCTCAAGGGCACAGGTGACACTGCCAGGTGAGATCTGGAACACAGCAAGAGTAACTACAGAAGTTTGGGAACAGAGGTGAGGGGCACAAGAATGTAAAATGTACTGTTCAGCATTATTCTGTCAGCACAACACTTCCTTTCTATATAATCAAACCTGCAAACTCGAATAATTAGACAGGAATTCCTGCAGGCTGAGACAAACATGTATTTCCTTGGAAGATGCAGAGTACTTGAATTACTCGATCCATTATGCTGCTCTCTGTGGGCCTTAGGTATGACTTCCACATTAGTCTGCTCATCTGGAAATTCAGCCACTGCACAAGCTGCAAAAAGTAGGTTTGGGGTTTTTTTTTTTCCTTTGATGTTTTTTAACATCTGTAGCTTGCCAAATAATTTCTTTTTTTTTTTTTTTTTTAAATGAGGATGAGGACAGAAGTATGTCACCTGCAAGCAGTTCCAGATCATTTGGACACTAAATGTGTGTTATTAACCAAGCACTGCTGTAATGGGCTTGAGAATGGAGAGCTTATTCACAAAATGAGGGCACTTAACCTCTAGGATCCGTTTTCCCATTGTTCAGCCAGAAAGAAAACAGTCTGAGTCATACCTGAAAGCCTCTGTAACCGCAGTGAACGATCTCACTTTTTTTACATTAAAAGCTGTGTCGTGGAGGTGTGTTACAGAAGTATGATGGACTGCAGCCCAGGATTTGCACACTCCAGCTGTTGTGTGGCTATTTAATTACTATTTAAATTTTCCCGGAGTCTGAAACTATCCGGTGTCATGTGGTGCTGTCCAACAACAGAAATTATTAAATGTTGAATTCTGAGGTAATTGATATTTTGGGTTAAGATCCCCAAATTGCTGGATCCCAGTATAACTGTGCAGATAAACCGTGCAGTTGTGGCTGAAGCTGTGCAGAGTATTTAGGAATCTCTTCAAGAACTGGTGGTTGTGTTTTCTCTACCGATGTTGCTCCACCTATGACTTATTCTTACTGCAGATCAGGCAAGGGGTGGTCTGTATTCTCCTTCAAACCAGGTAGTTTAAGGTCTCCCCTTAACCTTTTATTTAAGTTCAGCAGCTCTCTCATCCTCTGTTCATATGTCACATGCTACATGGAGGGCTTTCAACCTTTTTCTTCCATAGAACTAGATGATGTGAAGTGTTCAGGGAGTGTCAGTCTTTCAAGAACTCAGAAAAAAAATTTCTCATGCTCCTTTGCGAAGTCAACTGTTTAAGAAGAATTAAACCACTGAAGTCTTAGAGAGGTGAAATGTATTTTTTTAAAAATGAAATTGCTTCAGCTGGATATGATTCTGAAGTTTTTGTCTTTCTTTACAAGTGATGTTCATACTTGCCCATGTGACTTGGAAACTACTGGAATTTGTGTATTTCATAAAATCCAGTCCCAGGAATTCATTTCCTGCGTTGCAAAATATGTTAAATCTGAAGATATGCAGATTGTGCTGCCAGAGGGCTTCAGGGTAGCGTTAAAACTGAGTAGTTTATCACAGTGACTTTGAAGTTCTTGGACTGAAGGCATAGGAGAATTGCCAAGTGCTTCCTATAGGGAATATGGTCATTTAAGGTTAAGAGGCTAGTGGCAGTCTATAGCCATTAAAGGCAAATTAACTGCATAGCAGAAATCCTGGAAAATGGTTAAAATAATAAAACAGATACTGGGTGTGTAAAGACTGCAAAGGGCAGCCAAGAGCTGCTCTGTGGGTACAGTCACACATGGGAGTGGATTTTTGACCTTCTACGGGTTATGGTTATTGGTGTGTTCCCAAACTTAAGAACCAAAGCACTCAAGAGAGGAGGCTTTACTGAACAACTTGTTGCCTCCAGCTCTACAGTAACTTGCCTAAAAATCAAGCGGGTATTTCTTATGGCGTTAAGTTTCTGGAGTGCAATAGGTAGCCAGGTCAGTGGTGGAAAAAATGCATTACCTGTGAAAAACGCAGGTTTCTCCCAGCTCAGGTGCTGAGGGTTTGTGTTCACGGTTACCTGGCGTGGTGACGGGGGGCTGGGAAAACAAATCCAACAGGAAGACTTTCAAGGGATGACTCAGCTGGCATTCCAGTTGGTTTGGGTTGACACAGTCACAGAATCACAGAATATGCTGAGTTGGAATGGACCCACAGGGATCACGGAGTCCCAGTCCTTAAACAGAGTCATGGCACAGGAAAATCCTTGTTTCCCAAGAATAGGGGCTGCTGTAGTTATGTGGAGGAATTGGGCTAATGAAAAATACCAGTAACTCCTCAAATTCAGGAATCCAGGTTCAATTGTTATCACTTGAATTTTAGCTCCCACATTTTGATTGTTCATTTATCATTTAAAGTAAAATCCCTTGGAATGTATTACAAATTATTCAGGGCAAAGAACGTGTGCTATAACCTCAAAACAGATGCTGTTAAATTTCTTGGAACATTATTTTTCTTCTGTTCTTCATGAACTTCTGGGTGTTCCATGACTTGTGTCCTAGGTGAGGTTTGTCTTGATGGGAGTTCTAGATGGTGTGTTGGATGCTCATCTGTTGGTTCTTAGGGGACAGGAGAGGTTTTTATTAATTCCTTAGTGCATTGTTCTGTGTGACAGAAAAATTTTATGTGTTCCTTCTTGGGAGAATACCAGAAATGAGATGGAGAGAAATGCACCTTCCCTGAAGATTACAGGGTGGGGGTGGTTTAATCAAGATTCCTTTCAGAACACTGGGGTCTGTGCTGATTTGTTTGTCCCAAATGTGACCTGTGTGTGTGGCTTTGAACTGGTGTGTGACAGCCACTTTGAAAACTCAGCAGGAACAGAAACTAAACTTTGTTTGAGGTTCTGTGACTCAAAATGAATATTTACCTTACTTGGGAAGCAGTTGGACAGGAAAGAATCCTAGTGCTGTTTAACTTGGGTAAGAGCTGTCTTTTGAAGTCTATGGCAGTTAATTTTTCCTTAAATACAGTTTCTCTACTGCTCTTATTGAGTTCTTTATTAATATAAACAGTCGAATATCTGAGGACTTCAATGAGGTCTAGTGCTCCTTCTCCTTAGGTATTTTCACTTTGTATGTGTTTTTGTTGTGTGTAGTGTCTTCTAAAGTTAAAGAAAAACGAATTAGTAAATATTTTCTGAAATACTGCCCGGCTAGGACTTGTGTTTGTCATTGAAATGCAAAATCACCTACTGCCATGAAATTACTGGGCATCAGAGATGTTCAGTTTTGTTGTTAGGAATGCCTCTGTGTTTACCAGATTGGCACCTGAAGGTTCCCTGAAAACAGAGGAAAACTTTGTTGCTCTAGAACATTTAGTGATAACAAATGGCTTAGACCAAATGCAGTAATTTTGTTTCTTCTTGAAGAGGAACTAAACTTAAGCAGTTTCTTTTCTGACCAGAAGCTGACAGCGTTCACTCTGAAGTCTGATTTTTATTTTTTTTCAGACCAGAAGAAAATTGTAACTTAAAAAAAAATGCACAAAGTAGAAGCTTGTTTAAAGCAAACACACCACTTGCAGTAAGAACATCAGGGTGAGAGTATTTTATTCATCTGTGAACTTGTACAGTGCCCATATATGAGGGACTTCAAAACCAAACCATTACAGAGTTGTACAGAGAGAAAACTGGTTTATATGCTTCAGTAACACTTCTGAATTTGGCTTCTGTGTTCCTGGAAGAGCATAACTGGGCAGCCAGAGGTACCTCCAAAATAGACAGCTGATTAGAAAACTCCAAAGCTTTGGAAGAGGTGAGAAATTAAGTTAGGGATTCACCTGGGTGTGTTTAAGATTCATAACTCTGATGATGGCCCAAGCTTCTGATTATCTTGGAGACTATAATTCAGAGAGGGCTGAGCAGGTAGCAAAGTGACATCTGACTATATTAGGAACTCGCTAATACTAGTGTTGGTTTGAAATTTTGCATCTTAATAGGGCTGGTTTGAATTTTTGCATCCTTGTATATATAAAAGGATTTGAATTTTGTGTTTTTATTTATATGTAACTCCTGAATTATTGAGCTGAAGATTGTGCAAGACTTCAGCATCTGATGGCTGTTGTTGTTGGCTCCTCTGTCAGAGTTGTGATGTTCATTGTGGGGGTGATCTGGTGTCCAGCTCAATTCTGATCTTGTCCATCAGAGGAGTAGAGGCTCAGAGCTGGCCAAGATGAGGGTGTGGATTTGCCAAGGTATGTGAGTCTGGAAGGCTGAAGCACAAAGTGTGAAGTGGCAAGTGGATTTACTTCTCAAATCATAAACTTTATCCAGTCCAAGGACGAGGGTGGGGGCTGAGGTCGGTGTCTGGATGTTTTGGAAGAGCTGAGTGGCTGAGCAGAATAACCACCAACTGAAATTTAAGTAATGTAGCAGAGGGAATCTGTGCACTCCTGGCATGCTCCAGAGAACGTTGGTGCTTTAAAACACTTACAAGTCTGTCTTAAATTCACTTGATTGTCTTTAGAGAAGAATGAGAGATGAAGCAATTCAGAGGAATTCTTGCTATGAAGCAGGATTTGCTCCAGTTGCTCCAAGCATCCCTGTTTGTAATAAGTGTGTACGTTGTGTGACTCAGTCTTCAGCATCTACAAAATATGTATTGGATTAAATTGTTATTAGAACATAGCAAGGACATGTTTATGAGTAAAGCTCCCTTTAATAGTTCATCTGAACTCACTTTCATTAGGTCTCGTACTGTTCTAGTGCAGTTCATGTTTCTATTCCCATTTAAATGATTCTTTCTTTCCACATCTGTTTTCTTAAAGCTGCCCCTACACCTGCATTGACCTTCACATGTTTTATCCTTAAAAAAAACCCTAATGGAAAAGAAGAAGAAAATGGATTGACAAGAGAGACTTAACACCAAGAGCTTTACTAGAGCTGGTGTAGATGACAATTCTGATCTCTTTTTAAGTGAGTGATACCAACCTTGCTGCTGAAACTCCACAAGAGACCTGTATTCTTTAATGGAGTTTTCTTGGATGTTCTCAGATGATGAGACAATATTATTTGGATGTGAAATGATGGAGTAGTAGCTTGTGTATGTGTGGGGTGAGATAGATGTGTTGAGTAGGATCCAAGATCTGCTTGGCCCCACATTGTACCCAAAACGCAGGAATTCTGCACAATAAGAGTTTTATGTAGAATTATTTTATCTGGACGTAGGTATGTGTTAAATTCACCTTTACAGTATTATTTTCCTTATATCTTTGACCCAGCTGATTTCTTTTCCAAGAAATCCTTTTGGTTCCAACAGTCCTTTTGAACACCGATGGGTTTGAAAGCCAACCAAGGTTGCATGTTAAGGTTTAGCTCTTTGTAGTTGAAACCCACTAGTGAGCCCATAATCAGCTGCCAAACTTTATAAGGGAAACATAAAATATTATGTTGCCCACAAATACCAGCTGTAAACCACTAATGTCTGCATAGCTTCAGTAACTTCAGAGTTACAAAGTTTAATTGACTAATGGGGTAACCTGTGGCAATCTGCTGCTCTGCAGCCAGGGTTAGACCTACTGTGAGCTGCAGGAGGAAGTTTTGCATAGTACTTCATCACAGTTTTACTCTGTTTTTCTTCAAATGGCAGATAAGCCTTGAGGAAGAACATGCTGGAAAGGGCAAATGTTCAGAAGGTAAACACTGTTTTTAAAACAGAGGCAGCAGTTATCAATTAAATCAAAATGGTCTGAGGAAAGTGATCTTCATCAGGAATGGCTCTTCTAAAGTTAGAGCTTAGTGCAGGTAATTTGACTGACAGAAATGGAAACCTTTGAATTAGATAATAACCTTTGCAAAGGAGTAATAGAGTTGGTATTATGTGTACAGTAAAGACTGTGCCAGTCTGCAGGAGTAGAGGAAAAAGCAATCTCAAGATACGTATTGACCAAGGAATATTAAAGTTTTTGTCCGATTCGGGAGCTGCAGATTCCACCAGGGGAAGGATGCTGAGTGTCCTGGGGGCTGAAAGCGGAGAGGAATAGTGCTGATGTGTGGGGTTGGTGCCTGGGACTGGGCAGGAGGGGTGGTGTGGTGGAGAGATCGCTGTGTATGTGGCAGGAATGGAAGTTCTTCGTGCACTTGTTCAAGCTGAGTAAAGCTGGGCTGGGGATCAGCTCTTACCAAAATGCACAGAACCTGTGGCCACCGGCACAGTGTTGCCCCGTACACCTTGGCTGGCTCCTACCTGCCTCGGGGAATTCCAACCAGCTCAGTGCCATGCTTTGCTAGAGCTTCTCTGAGATAAAGGCAAGGGGAAACCTGTGGTGGAATGCCATGAAAAGCAGGTGGGGAACAATATACAAGTCAAACACAGGCTGTTTTATGCCTTGCTTACTCCAGACGTAATTGTTTCCAATGCTCCCTGCAATCAGCTCACACCGGTGAGTGCTTAATGATGCACCAGGGTGGAAGGACTGCCCTGAGAGCAGAAGAGGAAATTAAGCTGGAAAATCTGAAAAATGTAGGCAGCGATTCAAAGGTAAAAAGCATGATTTAATGGAAAGGATAAAGACAAATGGAAGAGAATGGTTGGTGCAGGCAGTGAAAGCGCCCGATAGATGCTTTGTGGTTTTTTTTTTTCTTCAATGGATCTTTTTTAAATATAGTTGAAATAAGACAAGTAAGGATACTGGCTGTCTGGTTCATATAGCTGAATTGTAGGAACTTTCCCCCCACCTTTTCCTTATCTTTATCCTTATTTTCTATCTGTGCTAAAGAAAATGTCTTCCTGACAGGAGAATGTGCTTCTAGTATTATAGGAGTATGTCCTGTGCTAAGATGCATAAACTCTTAAAGTTTATAATATCTGTTCTTAAACCATTTTATGACTTAAGGGTTCTATTAGTGTTATTTTAATCTCTGTCAAAACCCATCAGAAGTAGAACACAATATTATTAAACACTTATTTCTTTACTCTCAGTGTATCACATGCCTCTTTAATCCTGTTAAAGAGAATGGTAACCTGGGACCTATGACACCAGTAAATATTCCAGTCATCTGAGTAGGAATACACTTAAGGGTCACTGAACTAACTTGTTCTAACTTGAACTAACTCACTTCAGGCTCTGTGTGGCCTCAGTTTCTTTCAGCAAGTTGAACTCACTTCGTCTAGAACAACCTTGGAGTCTGATTTTAATTTTGGGGCCTAGGACTTCCGTTTCAGCTGTATTATACCAATTGGGTCTTGGATATATACGGCTTCTTACAAGATGTAGTCTTGGAGGGAGAAAGAAGCTTTTAGTGAGCATAAAAACTAGAAATAAAAGTGGAAGAAACTTCATATATGAGAGCAACATAGTCAGAGGAGGAGACAAAATGCATCAGGATTGATGACTTACTTTTTGAGATTTTAATGGAAATGTTCATTTGTACAGTTTGAGCAGCTGGGAGATGCTCCAGTGACTGAAATACTTCCTGCTAATGGAATTTTGGGTGTCAGTTACAGTGTCTGAATGCCGCTTTCTTTTTCCTCTGCAGTGATCTAGAAAAAAATAATATCACGAGAATCACGAAGACGGACTTCACGGGGCTGAAGAACCTGCGTGTCTTGTGAGTATAACACAAAACTTGTCTTCTTTTTCACAAGTCTGTTTTAGGGTGTTAGTACTGAGATGTCCATAATTATAGAGAGCAAATGGTTGTAATTTCTACCCATTATTCAGCTGTTGGTGTCCTTTTAAACCAAGCAACTGGAACAGTTTGTGATGAGAAACAGTGAATTTTAGTTCTGTGCTAAAGTGAGTGCAGTTTCAGAGCTATTTAATTCTTTCCTACCGGCTTTTAATAAATCCAGTGGTAAAATCCTTACCCACTGTACAATGATTTATGCATAAATCAATGATTCTGAAACAATAGCAAATAGGACTTTCAGATTTTGGTCACTTTAAGGTACAGTCCCATTAATAGCACTTTTGCAGAAGATTTTGCAGGAGTTAATTGAGGAGAGCTGTAGAAGTTGTACACAAGGAAGCCTGTGAATTTTTTCAGTCTAGTATGCAATGATACAAATATTTTAGGTGGTGCTGTCTCATGATCTCAAAGTATCAGTGAAGAGCGTAACAATCCTTCTAAATGGGCCTCGAACATTGAAAGGGGAAACAGGAATTTGTCATTCCTGGTTTCCTATTTTCTCTTACCTGAATCTCAAACAGCACCACTAAGGTAGTGATGAAAAGTTTTCCTTTGAGTAGCTTCTAAAATGAGTCCTTAAAACTGCAGGAGTTGAACTGTTACAGTCATTTAGTAGTAATTCAATTAATTATTTAAGTCCTGCTAAGGAAAAGGCAAGTATTTT
Source organism: Cephalopterus ornatus (assembly GCA_013396775.1). Taxonomy (NCBI): domain Eukaryota; kingdom Metazoa; phylum Chordata; class Aves; order Passeriformes; family Cotingidae; genus Cephalopterus; species Cephalopterus ornatus. The sequence goes on along the minus strand of VZRE01007298.1, from coordinate 20,751 downwards.
CTTCTGCTACCTTAACACTTTTGAACAACTTGTCATATACTAAGGAAACACTTCAAATCTATTGGAAGATTTTGTGTTCCTGTGGTGTTTCTCTCATCTCTAGCAGTGGACTTGTTTAGATTTCCTTGGCTCCCATCCCAACTGTCAATACCATTTTGGAAGTCCATTAAAATACATGAACTGTATTATATTAATGCCAGTAGTTGTTTTGTTTTTGTTGGGATTTTATACTGTCAGACATTGTCTAATGCTGCTGCAGTCATTTATGCCCTTAACAATAAGCACGATGTACAACTGCCATTTTTATATGAATTTTTTTGTCCTATGTCCATTACAAGTTTATGTAACTCATTTGTTCGGCCTCGGAGTAGTGTGGTGTTTGCCACAGAATTCATTGGGAATAAAACATCCTTCAAATTTTTCTTAATTTTTTTGGTTGAGTTCTTCATAATTCTGTCAATTCTACATTGCTAAACCCCTGTTTTCCCTCTTTTTCCTCCCCCGTGTATGTTGGGAAGCACAGAAATGTGCAGCCTGTCCCAGTGATCCTAGACAGGTATCCAAGTCCTGTTTGCAAACATCAGAATGAGGACTAGAAACAAGTGACCTGCAACAAAGTCATAGAATAGCACAGCAGAAAAAAAAATCTTCTGGTCTCAAACAAACAACATGGAAAATACTCCTTTATGCACCTTTTCCTTTTATCCCTCGTAACTCCATCTTTTTTCCTTGGGCAGTTTTTCCTTGGGCAGTTGGTTCACGTGTTTGGATTTTTTTCAGTTTTATTTTTTGACCTTCACACATGTCTTAGCTGTGGAACACTCTCTTTGCTGCCTGTCCTCTCCGCTGCTCTCCAGGTGAACAGCTCTGAGCATCCTCAGAGAACTGAGGGCAGAGGAGTGGCTGTTCAGAACAGCCAGGAAGAGTCCTTTCTCCCGGGTCTTCACCGAGCCCAGACTTACTATGTGTTAAGTTCTTCCTTCTTAGCTTTAGCTAAAACCACACAGAACGTTCAGAGATGTTTAGTCCCCGCACCCAGGTGCTCTTCCAGAGGCAGAGATGGGGCTGTGCTGGAAGGCAGCACCGAGGGAGGGAAAAGCTCAGCTCAGTGGGACTGTCGGTATTTATTTCTTGGCTTCCACTTCACCCACAGAGCATTTGTGCTGTGTAAATGAATAGTCATCCCCTGCACACTGTAAATCAAAGAGAAGTCAGTCTCCTTTGCTTATAACTTATCCCTGTCTTGGTTTCAGGGTGTGGAGCAAAGCAGGATCAGACACAGTGGAAATCTGGGACTTTGTCCCTTGTGTTTTTACACCCTGTTGTACAGTGGGACTGTATGAAGTTGTCACACAGCTGCCTTGGCTCTACTTCTGCGGGAGAAAGTAATCCCTTTGGATTACTTACCAGGGTTTGCTCTGGAGAAAGCCTGAAATCTCTGCAGAACAAAGTCTGGACAAAAAAAGTACATTTCCATTGAATGAGCTCCTGCTGTGGGCTCCACAAGTCAGTTATCTCAGTTATGTTACAGAGGAACAGACTGGGGATGTAACAACCAGTCTCTAGAGCAACACCTTTCTGAGCAAAGTGGTTATGCTTATAGAAGTTTAGAAACAAAAATGTTTACCAAATCTGGCAGTCAGGAGGCAATTTTGGAGCAATTTCCTCTCAGTGACCAAGATGAACAGTGCTGCTCTGTCCAGGTTTTAAGATAATCTCCAGTTACAACTGTTACTGATACTTCTGTGAAAAGCATTTTTATAACATGTGAGAAGTGGGGAAGCTCCTTATATTGTGTTAAAATTAACTGGTATTTTTGGAATTGCAGACACTTGGAAGAGAATCAGATTAGTGTGATAGAACGTGGAGCTTTTCAGGACCTGAAGCAACTTGAACGGCTGTAAGTATCTCTATTTATACACCTATGGAAAAGCTACAGTTTTTCTACCTCACTATTAGTGGCCATCCACAATATTTCATGATTATAAAATTAACCTTCTTTAGGAAAAACAGAGATGAGTACCTGCCTTAATTAAAGTATGCTTTTAAATACTGCTGAATTTATATTACATGACAGCTAATAACTGAAATAAATGTAGAGATGATTGCCAAGAAAACAGAACTGGCAGTGAAACCAGAGCCTCAGTAACATTATCAAAAGGATGTTATCTGGGCAACTCTTAAAACTGATGTGGGTGAAAAGACTTAATTATTATTTCATATTATTATATATATTTGTATTTTTATATATATGTCTGTGCTAATGAAAGTTGGAATTCTCTCCCTTGAGAACCACAGTACTTCTAAAATTGCCTTTGTACTTAGTTTTCTGATGAGCTCCATCTCCCCTAAAGTAGCGTAATTTCAGTGATTCAGGGTATTGTGCGAGTCTGACAGAACAGACTGTGCATTTCCTCTGCCTTTGATAGCAATTAAGTTTACTTAGAAAAGGTGAATATAAGTCTCTTAATCCAGAATCAGCTTATAGAAAACTAGCGGCTCTGCAAAAGTATAAACTTAAAAAGGACAAAGGTAATGCTATATCCAGCTGCTGTTCTGAGCTGGGTGTGCTCCTTGGCATTATCATGAAACTACACTAATTCTGTCTTCTTATGGTGGGAGCAGAACAAAATCTCTGTAATGCTGAAATACTTTGGGGAATTATTCTTTGTTAGAGGTAGGTGACGAGAACAATATCACAAGCTGGTTTGGAATGCAGGAGGTTTTTATGCTTGATTGGGAAGTGTTATCTGCAAGGCATTTCTTGTAGGACTCGTTATTTTCTCACTGATATTTTCTAAAGCAGCTTTCAAGAGTTAAGTGCCCACTAGCAATTGTTCAAGAGAAATCTGGAATATTGAGCATATGTACTAAAGCTGTTTCAGATGATCTCAGGATTAGATTTGCATTTGAGTTGTTGAACCTAGTGCACTGAACTTTAAAAATTAATTTACTCGGGATTTTTGTTGTGCATTAGAAAGCTCCATTTATGGCAGTAAGGGAGATGAATTTTGAATTCTGATTATAAGCCATTTTTACCTATATTCCATTAGAAAGTACTTTTATGAGCAGAGTTTTGCCACAGCTGATTTATTTCAGTAAAAAAAAAACAAACCAAACCCACAGATTAGTTTTCTAAAATTAAGCAGAGCTTGACACCGTAGAAAACAATTTGTTCACATTCTAGCTCATCTTGGAGAGTCCATATCCTAAGTCCTAGCTTATATATTTGTATGTATATATATATGATACTAAATCTTTCTCATATCTATATTTAGATAAAAATTCATTTAGTTATGAAATGAGTTTTGAAATAAGAGAAGGGGGCTGGCAATTAGTAGCCAGAAATGATACTCAAGTGTCATCTCAGTGTGTTCTGCACATCCTGCTCTGTCAGCAAATGAAAACAGTATATTTTGTGAAAGCAGAAGTTGGGAAATATGATACCTTTAATAGTGTCTCTTTAAGTCTGCGATGTTTGAAAGTCTTAATTTTTTTCTCCCTGTGTGAACTCTTAACTTGGCCTGTTGAACATTCTGCATCTCTGCTTCTCTTTTAGGATTGCCTGTCATTAAAATATTTCCTAAATTAATGTAATATGAAGGGGAGGCCTGGAAACTTGCAACTTTTTGGGAATTTAGCTTAAATCACTTTTAGGACAAAACTATAAATCTGGCTGTTTTGCTGTGAGTCAGTAGGCTTTGGAGAATGAACTGTGGAAAGTTTGGCGGCACTCATAAGGCTAAATTGCAACATTTTAGGTGATATTAAGGCTGTTTTATTAAGTATTGTCAAACATTGCAAAATGCTAATGAAGAAAGTATGCTGGTTGCGTTTAAAAAAACGCAACAAACTGGCTTTTTTCCATTTAATTTCTTTCAAATAATAAGAATCGCGTATATTTTTGCAATAACGTTCTTTTTTGATCTATCGAAGTGGATGCAAAAGCAATCATTAACTTATTTTTAAACAAAGCAGCTGCATTGGGTCAGACTTTAAAGAACTGGAGTAATTTCTGTTCCTGGCAAAATACCATATATATAAAGGTTTTTCATTCAAAGTAAGAGTGGAATTGTGTTGTTCCACTTCTCACCTCATGGCAATCATTTGAAGGGCATAACCTCGGGTCAGTGTTGTAGCTCATTATATTTTCACTTGTCTGGATATTGAAGCAAGTGCATTGTTATTATCTGAGTAAGTTATTTACCACGTCCTGCATAACCATCTAAGTAGACTTTAAATAAAATATCTTTGGAGCTGTTACCCTCTGCTGCCAGATGCACCGTGGGGATCGTCCTCCAGTTATTTGGATTTTAGTCTGGGTGGTTTTTTTGTGGGATATCAATGCTCACAATGCCAGTGAAGCAGGCTATTGTCAAAACTGTATATTGGCTCCAAGTTTGGCAATATGAGTTGAAGGAAGCACATCATGCAAGGTTTGGTAAAATTGACAGCACAAAGCTGAGAAGTGAAGTGTTGGACAAGGTAGAAGCCACTTTATACTTTGGAATGTTTGTACTCGGCTTTCCAAGTCTGCAGGAATTTTAACCATTGCTTCTTAGCAGAACTCAGTGTTTTCAGTCTAAGTTGTCCTGTTGAATCCTAAGATTCAGTATCCTTGAGAATGACCAGTAGTACTCAGCGTGGAAAAGCTAAAATGTTTTTAGTGCTTTTATTGCAATAAGTTTATGTGGTTTTATTCCAGAGCATAAAGATGAGTGGCGAGGTAGCTGACCATAAAAAGTCAAGCAGCTGAGACAACACTAACAGACATAATTTTTGCACACAGCTTAACTACCTACTTCTTTTTACACTCTCACTGTGAGCCTCAGACCAACCAGCTCCTGGGCAGTGTAATCCTGGAAAACTCATGGGTCAGTGTGACTGCTCTGAGGTGCTGGAATGACTTCAGTGAGTCTCCTCTCAGGCTGTTCAGCTTCTCCCAGGATTCTCTGGCCGTCACATTTCATGTGCCAAGAGGATCAAGAAGCAACAGGCTTGTGGTGGGCCCAAAGGATGAACTGACATTTCTTCCAGAGCCAGATGTGTGACACATCCATGTGAAAAATGAGGCAGGGTATGAGACACCAAAGTAGCTCTGAAGCTCTTCTTTCCAGAAAGTGCTCCTAATTGATGTGGGCAGGGCAAATATGTGCATCTGTTCAGTAAGTGTCTGAGGAGCTATGGAAATGTTCTGCTAAAACCTGCATGTGCCACTTGCAAATTCTGATAGTCTGCCCTCATTGCCAGGGGAACAGTTTTACCACAGTTTCTGTGCCTGGTGCACAGAAGCTTTCAGAATCTGTAGTTTGTTTTTTTTTTTTTTCCTATTCAGTGATTTTTTCCCTGGTAGTTGACTGTGAAAGGTCGGACTTCCATCTCCTTTCCTGGTTTCTCTGTGGTTGGATGTAGTGGGCACGTGCCCATACAAGCAGAGTGCTGTACTGGCACAAAGTGTTAGACCCAAATCTATTTTGGATTTTGGTGTTTCAGTTTCGTGCTTTGCTGTTATAACACCGTGTATGGTTTTAGGATAAAATGATTATGAAATTTCAGATGCCAAGAGGATCAAGAAGCAACAGGCAGAACTGGTGGGCCTAAAAGATGAACTGACATTTCTCCCAGAGCCAGATGTATGTCACACATTTATGTGAAAAATGAGGCAGGATATAAGACACCAACAGATCCTGACTTTTCCACAGCCAACTGCCAGAAATTGTCACGTAGCTGTATAATCTTCAAAAGACTGGACTTTGGCTGATGGCTGGTTCTTTCTACTCAAATTAGTGTCTTTAACTAGCATAAAAGATCTCAACATCTGAAAGCACTAAAACTGTGTTTTTGTTGTTTAGGGGAGGGGGGGAAAATGTGTAAGCATGGCCAAATCTTCTCGAAGTTGGGAAAAATAATTAGCTTTAAGAAAAAAGCAAAAAGTTAGAATCCAAACTTTTAACCCCAGCATATACCATGTATGGTTTTGGTTTTGTCCATGTGAAGACAGAGGTTAAAATGGAAATTATATTTGCCTTTTAACTGCAGAGATGCTACTATGTATTGAGTCTTTGTAAGCAGCTTCCTAAATGCTTGATTAAGGTGTTAAAGAATATGTATTTGGCACAGTGTACTGTAAAATTGCTATTAGTGACCAAAGATGCTGAGGAGAACAATAAATTGCTAGGTGATGCTTCGCAATCTGGATTTCATAAATCGAGATTGGACAGGCTTTAAATAAATCATGTAATACAGAAAGCATCTTCCATAATCACCGTGCTGAGAGGAGAGGTTGGTAGGTGCTGTAGAGCAGTCAGCAAAGTAATAAAAGCATTGGACAGTTCTTTGCTGTTCTAAACAAAAGCAAATCTTTGGCAGGCTGGACAAACCCACAGTGTTTATGCAGGGTTTGCAGCGTGTGCAGTTTGGATGTTTTTCTGGGGCTGTGTACACTGCACATTTAAGAAGCCATATGGATCTGGAAAGATGTCAGACAGTTTGAATGTAACCTTTCAGAAAAAAAGCTTTATCCTTTTCTGTCTCCATTTCCCTTTGTCATTCTGGGTAGCATATCTAATTGGAAATCCATGGTCATAAAATGCTTATCTGTAAAGACAGGAGAACAAAAACACACTAAAATGGATTTAGAGCTGTGATCTGATGTTTAATCAGTTTTATTACCTGCGTACTTCTGTCTTATTCTCAAACTACCCCAAGTCAGTTGGTGTAGGACCAGGTTTGCTACCAAACTGCCCGGGAGCTGGTTCTCTTTAGGAGAGCTGCTCAGGTTTTGCCTGTGTCCTGCTGCCAGGACAGCTCTTCACCCTCAGCCTTTCCCCTCTAGGGAGGCTGTGGCTGGTGAACTGGAGGCATCTGGAAGCTCTGGTGTCTCTGCAGAAGGAGGGTTGGCTTTTTTTGTGTTCAATCCAAAGACAGTGGCATCACCCCTGACTCCTGAGGAACTGGGTGCTCCATATGTCAAAACTTGAGTTAATCTTTCCTGCTGGCAGAATTACTGCTGCAAAGCCCACCATCATTAGGGTAGAACAATCCTGTACTTAGTTCTTGTGCTGCATCTGTGAGCCAGCAGTATGAAGCTCCTTGCTGCACTGGCTGCCTGCAAGTTCAAGTAATATTTATTGAGGTTAGTTAATATTCAGTTAATATTGTTAATAACTTTTGTCCCATGTCTTCTGAGAAATTATTCCAGTCAAAAAAAAAAAAAGGAATCCTGTAACCAATATCTGACAAAGGAGTCAGAATTTTCAAGAAAAACTTCCATTTTCAAGAAAACTTAAAAAACTTAGCATTGTCGTTCAGATGAATGTCTGTGAGTGTTTATGTTCTCAGAATGTCCAACATGAGGAGCCAGAATGTTTTGGATGGCAGTATCTGACAGGGTACTATTGGTTTTATTCCTGGATTCTGACAGGGCAATCCTGGAGAATGGAGCACTGTGCTGCAGAATCTTTGCAGTATTATTTGAGTCACTTCCATTCCTTTTTACTCTCCAGTCTGGGATTTGTCCAAGGCATCCCTTTCAGACAGTGTCTTTGAAAAATACATGGCAAAGCTATGAATTTATTTGGAGGGACTATTTGGCTTAACCTGCATGGTAAAGTCTTAGTACTTTACTCAAGAACTGTGTTATTTTGGAGCGTGGGTCTTCAGTTTCAAGGGACTATATTGTATTTACTGCTTAATGTTATTATCTGTACTTTATCTGCATAGTTTTCTGACCTTGATAACAGTAGAGCAACACGCTCATATAACAGCTTTCTAAATTCACAAGTTCTTTCATCAAATTATTGCACAGAGTTCCACAATTTGATGCTGATTCTGGCTCAGAACCAGAAGATCAGAGGAAGGGAAGGCTCAGTCTCATATCTCAGCTGAACTCTGGAGGGGTGTTCACTTACTCTTTCTACAGAGTACAGAAATCATACTTATCAAAGCGATCTCCATTGAGGGCTGTTAAATATACTAAGCTTTCATCCAGATAAGGAAAGGTGGGAAGCTGGCAAAGCTGTAGAGGAGAATCCTACCTTCTTGCCCTCTGTCATCTGCATATTGGAGATGGGATATGGAGTTCCAGTACTGGGTGATTTCTGGTTTCCATCTGCTGCAAGAAACTGAGCTGCTTATCACCTGTTCCAAATTTCAGTCTGCCTCTGCTGACCTGGCTGACCACCATTTAGGTATGAGGGATACGCTGTCCTTTCCATGGAGAGGGCTGCGAGGCTTTGGCAAGTTGAGCTGCTTTTTCCTGCCTGGAGCAGAGGTACTTAATGGACTTCCAGCTGCCTTTCATCCCACACAGAAGCTCACGCTGGATATCTGAATTTAAAGAGCTGTCAAGTCACCAGTAAGGAATCCCTGTTTCCTGTAAGACTTGCTTAATGAAAACCCAGGCAAAATCAGTAGCTTCCCTGAGGAATGTGACTGATAATGAGAAGATAAAATGATAGATGTGAATTTTATGTATTATATATGATGGAAACTGCTGTACAACATGCAGATAATGTGTTGCTGAGCTGTGTGATCAATGCCTCCATTTACATTTGGAATCACACAGGACAAAACCAGTAGCAAGGAAGGACAGGGGTGGCTCTTGGTGTATCTACAATGGAGGGTGTGTCTCTACAAATAAAAGAATAAAATAGATATGGACAGGCTGAGTGTGAGTAGTGCACTTCAGTCAATCATTGGGGAGGAATGTAAGTACTGTATCGTATTGAGTCACATCTTGGCTCAAGCTGATTGCTCACCTTTGTTAATTCTTGGAAGGAAAGAAGGAAGCTCATTAATTTTATATTGCTTTTGATTCAACGTTATGTGCCGCTCTTGGCTGAGACAGCCAAAATAAATGTTCCCAAGATATGGCTCACATACTTCACTTATCTGTCAATACTGTGCTCTGCCTGCTCTGGAAGATTTCACTGAGAAGTATTTTTTTGATGCTACTTAACTGGCAGTAATTTAGAAAAATGTTAGTCATTTGTGTAAATGATACATCAGATATGGTCAGGAATGATTGTTTTTCTTTTCTAGTTAAAAGAACTCTCTCTTTGCTGTTCCCACAATTCAGATATGCAGTCAATAAAAAAAATTGTTGTGAGAGGAGGAGAATTTGCCGCTGTTAGTCCAAAAAGTCATCCTTTTTGGAAAGGAATGTTGCAAGATGTCTAGTACATACATTTCCATGTAGAGTCAAGCTTCTCACGACAGTTAAGAATTGAAGAAAATACTCAAATATGGCCTTGTTCACGCAGATACCCAGTTCACAGTCAGTAATACATTCCATCAAGTATATTAATTTTTCAGAAAATTTCACTTAATTTTGGCTGTAGCACAGTGGCAGTGTTACCACAAGGCTGAGGTATCACTATGACTTTGAAATTAAGGAATTCATGTTATTTTTCAGAAAGGCAAAATAGAAAGTGTTTTTGGGGGCAGTTTACTATAATCCTAATAATGTGTATTCCAGTCATGGTTAGAACTTGATATGGTGCAATAGGAATGTAGAATATAGTAGGGCTGCAATACATGTACACACACAGACACTTGGGTAACATCCATGTCTTGGTATCTCAGGATTAATTAGTGTTTACCTTCTCCTGTGAATGGGGGCTTGCAGGTAGAACTTGTTTATTTTTTGGGAGCCACAGTGGTTCAAGTGTAAGTAGAGATCACGAGTGGAGTAAGACTGTGGTGGAAAAAAAACCACCATGAAAGAACTCCTAGAAGTTAAACCTGGTCGTTCTGACAGGTCCCCAGCCTGTGTTTTGCCTCTAGAGAAAGCCAGTCTCCTGTTTAGTGTCTTAATAAAGCTGTCTGTGGTTCTATTCCAAGTATTCCAGTAGAGTTTAAACCACATTGTGGAAAGGTCAGGTACATTTTCAGTGATGTTTCTAAAAATTGACTTATAGAAGCGTAAAAAAAAAAGCTTTAACACACAAAAAAATTATATTTGGGGCTTTTTTGGAGGTGGCTTTGTTGTTCTGTGGGCACTGGATACTTGAAAAACAGTGAAGCTCAGCCCTGTCATGTGCTCTGATCGTGGTATTACCTCAAACAAGAGGCATCTGCGGTTTGGAGCTTGATGTTGGGGTTTTTTTCCTTATATTAAAGCATATAACTTTAGTTTTTATTGAAATTAGTCAAGCATGATTTCAAGCTTTGAAAGATGCGTCTGCACACAGAGGAGCTGCTGTTTGATGTGAGTACAGGTTATATGCTTGGAAAGGATTTGTATTTATCATGAGGGTTTGAGAAAAAAGTCAAAATTGCTTTGCCTCTTGTATTATCCTCTTAAAAATATGGCAAGCCGTCAGTTTGCCAAGCAGCTCTGCCATTGCTGCACTTGAAGTTTCAGGACTGAAAAAGTAGGTGCAGCTGAATTCAGGGAAGAAATCCACAGTCAGCTTGGTAAAACTTGCTCCATGTATATGAGCTTTGATAACGTGTGTTCCTGCACATCAGAAAGACACTGTTTATTGGGACTGTACTTGATGTGAGTGGCACAGACATACTTAAATAGTAGAAATTTCGTCCTTCTAGTATTGATAAGTACCTTGCATGAGTGCAGGTCTTGTCCACGCAATCTGGAGATAAGATGGAAAGAGCAGGTAAAAAGGAACAAGTGTTGAGCAACTGATGGTTTGTGAGTTCCCTGCACTACCTCCTGCTTTGGCTTTCTACTGGACTGTCTTTATTTAATAAGAATTTTTTAAACCTCTAGCAGTGATGAATTAGTTCAAAGATTAATCTCTCCAGCTCTTTCTTGTCCGTGAGTCAAGTGAATAAGAACTGCATTTCTTTGTGTTTATTTTTATGGTTCTGCTGTTGAAATAAATTTTCAAGTGGTGCAGTAGCTGTCACTGTCTTACCCTTTGGGGACTATTCAGTGAATAAAGTAATGAGAAACCACTTATTCTTTGAAGATGTGTTGAGGTTGTATTTTCTAATTGGGTATGTGCATTTGGAAAAATGATAGTTCCCAATAACTGTTTATGTACTTTGGACTCCTAGAGGGCACTAATATCCTCAAATTTCTTAGTTTGCCGTGTCTGTAACACATAATTATATAGTTATGTATTACTCAGCCATTGCTGGACAGCCAAGCTCTTGGTTATTGCTGGTCCAAGAGTGAACTTTTTCTTTCTTCTGTAAACATTAAATAAAAAACATAAAAAATTGGCCCCTCTTTTCCGAGGGAAGCTATTAGCAGCTCTGTCAATAGGCCTGCACAGGGGGAGTCCAAACACAGGAAAAGTGCAGGAGAGGCAAAGGGCAGCGAGCAAGAAAGCAGGATGCATGCTTCAGTGAGTGGGGTTTGGTTTGCATTAGTACATCTGACCAGGGCTACAAAACAAAGAGGTTTATTTTAACAACGTGAAAATAAACGAACCTGATTTCATCAAAAACGTTTTCATAGTAGGTCACTGACCCACAAGAACTCGTGGAAAAACAAATTTGGGTCTCATTTGTGTTGACAAGAGGTTCTGTAACCACAGGATTCCCGAGCTTCTGAAGGCAGTGGTTACAAAGCAAGTGGGCTAAGGACACTTCCACTACAATGTGGCCGTAACTCAGTTGGAGTAGCTGATCAGCACTGCACATGACATCAGAGTTTTTAAACATTCTTCTTTCCTGTGGTTGGTTTGTTTGATTTTAGTAGGGTTTTTTATACTTGATGAAGATTTATGGGGGTATTTGCTTAAGCAAAACACTTAAGGATTTAGGAGTCATTTCTTTCAGATCTGTAGGAAATACTCGAGTGTCTGTGTTACTGTTGGGTAAGAACTTCTGCATCACTGGTCTGGAATTATTTGGATGAACTTTATTTAGCTTAAGTAATTTTATCAAAAGGGTTTTGCTTCTTTGAGCTTCCTCATATTAGAAGGATTATGCTGCTGGCCATCTCAGAAGTACCATAAGTGTTGGCTGAATTTCATGCTGTCGAGCACAGCAATCCTTAAATAATCCTGTTCCTGAGTGAAACGATGATGAATTTGAAGTACTTAACCTCCTTTTGTTCTTGGAGAATACATGAATATGTTGATCTTGAAGCCTTTCTGTCCTTGATGAGATCAGTACAGTCTTGATTTTGCTTTTCCTCTGCCACAGCTCCCTTTTAACTCTGTCCATTGAACTGCAGCTCCCCTGAAGCTGCAGCTTTCCTGCCACATACAACAAACTAATCCACTGTTGGCTTCTAGTTAACTTCATGTTAGTATTATGTTCTTAGTTGCTTGGAGATGATTTATTCTCCAGATCTTTCTCTTTGTCAAGGTGTTCTAGTATGAGTATACAAGAAGAAGAGAGGATTCTGTTCTAGTAGGAGTATCCCAAGAAGAAGAGAGGATCATGGGGTTCATGCAGGTGTTATGGATATTCCATGCACATTTTAATACTTGTATTTGATAACTCCGAGTGGGATGAGGTGTGATGTAGTATATTAAGAATACAAGGGAGAAATGGAAACTCTCAGGTACTGAAGCACTTCAGAAAAACTGACCCCAGAATTTGATAAACTACTGGCAAAGTGGAAGTGGATCAGAGGTAATTATCACAGAAATTGAGTGTGCTCAAGACAGATTTTTGTGGCTGGCTACCCCTGTGGCTTCCTAGTGAGATGTCCTTTGAGTTTTGATAGGGAATTCCCACAGTCAGGAGCTGCTTTTTCATTCTCAAATTGAAGCCAAGTGTACGGTGCGCTCTTGGTTCTACCCAGTTATTTCCTTGTAGCCGTTCCACTGGCTTTGGAAGGTGGACCCTTTTTTAAGTATCCAGGTTGATTTCAGGGAGGAGATGTTCCTGCTAGTCTTCCTTTTTTCGTAGCTCTGCTTGGCACATAGCCCCAGGGAGAAGGAGCACCACAGTGCCACGGAGCATTCCTTACTATATATGGAGAGCGTGGTGAGCCAGGCTGGTATCGAGTTATTAAAACACATCAAACAGGAGCAGTTCTATATTTTCTGGTAAAAACTGCAATAAAAGTTGTACTTGTGAGTTTTCTTGCTAATTATTCACTGCAATCTCTGCCTTCTGGAAATGGTTAATTTGATTAATATAAACTTTTAAGACTTGTCAACAGGGGCAGTGTGGCTTGGAGACATGCATGCTAAAATTTACCTCTTGCTTTCTTCCTAGGCTTTCAGCCCTGACCTGAGAGATTAGTCTCTGGTGTAAGAAAATAGTTTAACTATGTCTATTTTACTGTCTTTACAAAAAATTGATGAAGTATTAAAAATGATGGACTTTTAGGGATACTCCAATAGACGATGTTCCTTGGATCAAGTCCTGTTCTTTTTGTGTAGTCTGTGGAGTAATAATGAAAAAGTAACCACTCATTCTGTTATTAGGGGCTTGAAGATAAAAAAGTTTGAGGATTTTGTGTGAATTCCTTATTTTTTTCTTCAGATTTAAAATAAGAGAACTTACTAAAAGCTTTGCAGAAACTGAGAAGCAGCTTCAACAAAGAACACCTCCCCACTTGAGGGTTTATTGCTCAAGGTTTTTTTGATTTATGAGAATGATAGTTAAAAGAAATTTCTTATCCTTTTATGTTAAGGTCTGCTAAAGGCAGATATAAAATACCATCCTACATGAAGGTAACTGAGTGGTTTTATAAAGATGCTGCTGAGTTAAGAGAATGGGCACATAGTTTATGTGTCTTCTGGATTCACAGGATTTCCTTGCTGTTGATGTTGTCATTAGGAAACACTCAGAGACTTGATTCTCTGTTCTCATCTTCACTTAAGTTGGTAGTTACACTTCTGTCCATTTCTCTACTGTGCAGGGCATTGATCACAGTTTTTAATGACATTTAGTGAATGTTATTAGGCCCTTTTTTTGTTTCTTCATGTTGGCTTTGGGAAAATGTTGAAATTTAAACCTGTTCCTAATACTTCTTTTGCCAGTGTTTGTTCCTAGCCAGAGAACGTGTGCATATAATGCTTGTTAGTGGGTCTACCCTCCATCTTAATGTCAGATTTTTTCATATGAAGAGATCCTTAGGGAGGGGGAAAAAAAAAAAAGGATTCTTATATTGAAAACCATCAAGTCTTATAGAGCTCCCAGTGTGTGTGCTGCCACTTTGCACAGACACAGTCTGCTCCTGAGAGAAGGTAGATAATCTTTCTCAGTCTAATGAGAAGTTACTAGTAAAGGTTATTCCTTCTGACAGCTTTGAAAATGTGAACCAGGACCACCCAGTCTGCTCAGTTTGTAATAAGGGATCTCGAAGTTGTAGCTACTGTAAACAGTTTTCCTTCAAAATATGGTCCCTTAGCAACTTCCAGCGGTATCTCTCACAGCTTTTGGAAAGGCTTCTGTAATAACATGTCACATGGATAGAGAAGTTCATTTATCCCACACCATAATCCTGTAATATGGTTGTCCTGGGCTTCCTCATAGCAACCTTATTGAAATTCCATTATATCTCGTCTGGCTTTATTTCCTAGGGTAGTAATATAAAGAGGTGATGACAGAAAGTAATGGATAAGGTTGACTTTTTTAATGGGTGCTGCATCTTGACTGCTTTTCCTTGCAAAGAGGAAGTGATACAAAGCAAAGAAGAAGTTACATTAATGAACACAACATATTTCTTGATGTTAATAGGATTTTCTGGTGAAACCATTGAAGGCAATTGGCTGTGCTCCTGCATTACTGCTTCCCAAGTCAGTGCAGTTAAAAGAGAAAACTTAGTTACTCCTTGGAGTTCAGGAACTCCTGTCTTTCTGTTTGAGTCTCCTGTTATGCATTAAGTCATTTTTACTGCTTCTTGGTCCCTCCCAAGCTTATGATGTAACTGCTTCTCCCTTTAACTGGTAGAAACTCCTTCCACTGCATCATGTTCCCCGAGGCTGTTCTCCAAGGACAATGCCATGGAGCTCTTAACAACAAAGGAAAAAAAGCGAGCTTGCTTCTTGCCAAAAATGAGACCCAGATGTTTGGAGTGTGAAATAAATTAAATTAGCAAATTGGGGAGTGAACCTAAAGTTACTTGGATAATTTCTGGATATTAAAGGCTGAAGTAGCAGGACTGTTCCTTTAAAGCTACCCTTTTAAGAAATTTAAATGCACTGTAATTTTGATTTTCTGTTGGAGAATGAGTTGTGTAATAGGTTGCAATGTGAATATAGATTTTAAATCAAACTTTGAAGTTGTTGAACTTGTGTGGAAAGGAACTGAGTGCCACTTATTTCATGACAAATATGAGTGACTTTGATCTGGTAGTAAAGCTGTCGTTGCTCAGTAGAAAAGCAGGCACAGGATTCGGAGGCTGATGGGTATCACACACATTCATGGGGTTGAAACCAGATAATTGCTATATTCAGAGGCAATAAAGCTGACAGTTTATGTCAGAGTCTGTGTATGAACTGAAATTTCTGGGGGGAATGTGTTCAGTAATATGCAAGTGTAGTATTAGTTAATATAATACTGCAAGACATTTTAAATGAAAAGCAAAGTTGTATATCAGGGCCTTTTGCTGTGAATTGTCTGGCAGAAGCCTGGTACTTTGCTTTTCCCTCATAGCCATGGAAATTTGGTTATTTCTGCTCGTGCCTTCAATATTTGCAGTAACTGATATTATGGCATTCAGAACTTTCAAACTAAGTTAGTGGCTTAATGAGAAATTAAGTTGCATTGGGAAATTGCACGGTTTGCCAGGTTTGAATAAATAATACTTGCATTGCTTTTGTATTGATTACATAGTCCATGGGAAGGAGGTGAGTGCCTCTTGGGAATGTTGAAGAAGGAAATTTCTCGTGGAGTTAGTGAGCATCCACTCACTGCAACCTTGGAGGGAAGGGCGTTTGGGTTTTCTTTGATTTGTTTCTTATTCAAAGTAAAACTCCTGCAGCTTTGAGAACAAAGTATGAAGCTGAAGGTGCTCTGTCTCAAAATACTGGATACAGTTGTGTTTGGTATGATCTGTTCGTGTTGCTTCTCAGACCCGCTCTGAGGTGTATTTGTACACACTGTGTGTAGATGAATGAGAGAAGTCAAGAAAGATTGTTGTTGCATTAAAGCTTTTTCAAATTTCCAAATGAATTGTATAAGGAATGCACAGGTTTCTGAGGTTTTAAATGTTCTTTTACCTGTTCATTTGAATTCTGAACCCTGAAATTCTTCTGAACTTCCCGAAGTCTTCCAATGGTGCTAAAAAGCCTTGAGAAGGAAGGGATATCCTGCATGTGAGGGGTGTCACACTGCCTGTATTCTCCTTTATAGTTTGTAGTAGCAAAGAATCTGGTATAGGACGTCCTTGAAAAAAGGTGAAAATGATTGTGAGTTGAGCAATGTTCTAGTACTAGTTGCGCTTCCATGTGCATCTTGTTCTTTTCCATCTGTGCTGATCATGCCTTTGATACAGATGAGATTCAGTTTGTGTTTGCTCTTACTGTGAGTGGAGCTCTGTGAGGCAACAGCACCTGAGCTGGATGTGACCCTTCCGGGTGTGTGAACAGGAGGGATGCAGCTCAAGTCGGTACCCACAGAAGATTTCTCCTCCAGAGAAACGTGACCTTGAAAACAAATTGAAAATTTTGCTACCCATATTGAGGCTTTTTTATTCAACCAGAAGTTATCCAGAAGACAAGGAATAAAGCAAAACCACAATAAATATTAAAATAACCTTTGTGACGCGAAGGTCTTTCCCTCCATTTGTTTCATGGAATGATCCTGATTAAGATCTTCAGTTTACCTCTAGGCTGGTGGTGGTGTTTCTTTCCAGGCTTCAGTGGTTGTTTCCTACTCTGTGTTTTAATGGTCAGGGGAATCTTAATAGTTAAGTTTCTCTCCTATCCCAGCTTCAGACAGAGGAAGGAATATGATTAGCCTGGTTGGAGCCAGGAAGGTAGGAATTTCACAGTTAATAACTTCTCCATTGTTTTTTCAAGGGCCCTTGATATTCTGTGATTGACACAGAGGTTGTTTCCCTCCATCCCTTTGCCTTCAGGACATAGGAACCCCCAGTCGGGCAGTAGGCTGAGGGGGGAAGGGAAAAACTGGCATTGTTTTATACATAAGCCAAATCTTTTTGGGAGGTGAGAGGGAGTGTTTGTCCTGTGTTGAAACGGTGGGTTTGATGCTAAATGTGGCTGCTCTAAGGAAAACAGTAATAAACCAGAGGACAGTGTTCCATGGAGGGGGCTTCTAAAGGTCACAAATTCTGTAAATCTGTATTTTCAGCCATTTGAATAATAAGGCAGGAAAATGCACTTTGTAATATGATAAAGCTGTGAAGTACAGAAATTTATATATTAATTTTTTTATGAAAACAGAAGTCGGCATCCAAAATAACTAGGAGAAAAAGGGCTTACTTAGAGGCATGGAAGGGCATAGGATTTGGGACAGCGGGACTGAAGTAGTGAGGAGAAAGTCATGTTTGTGGAGGTGTAGGCACAGATACATGGATATGCATATATATGTCTATATACACATCCACACATATTCCTATCACTTGGCTGCAGCTGGAATTATGAATTTTTTGTGGTGGGCAAAGATATCATGCATATATATGATATTATGGATATTATTGTATATGACATCACACATTTTATAGAAGTGCTCCTCCAATGCACCAGAATTTCATACACTGGCATTTAAACACTGCATTCCTCTAAGACAATTAGCAGAGTGAAATCACTGCTGTGCCTGGTTTTATATGAGAGGATGAAACTATCTTGTACCCAAATTAAAATAAACTCTAGACAAGTTTATACCTTAGACTGAATTTTTCAGTTTTCTAAGCAATCTTGGTTTTAAAAGTGTGCCAGTAATTCATAATAATTTCAGAAGAAGCAGTTTTTCACTTCTGCAGTGAATTCCTGCATACAAAAGTATGGGTTTTTAGCTTTTAAGATTTACAGCTCCCTAAAAACCGTCCAGCAGAAGCACAGGTGAATATGAGCCTAGTGAGGGAGCATTGTTCCAGAGTGTTGGTTTCATGGATGCCTTGGAGGTGACACATGGACTCCTGGAATCCCACTGCTTGCACATCAAGAACTATTGTGTGCAGTTGGTGCCTGGTCAGCTTTTTTGGGTCACTTACGGGGAGCTGAGGAGCAGAGTAACAAAACAGAATATGCCAAGTTGTATTTCCCTTGCACAGGAGTGGTTAAAGTAGTCTGGAAGATGGAGGGAGTTGCAGTGTGTGGAGGTTGTTGACTGTGCAGCCAGCGTATGTCTAATCAGACTTAATAAATTTGACTCAGTGCAGGTATTGCCAGAGCTGATATGACTCCTGGAGAGCCTCTCTGCACAGTTCTTCAGCTTCCAGGAGGCTTTATTAGTCTGGACTCCATGCTGTGCACATCCAGAGCTGCTTCTGATCCAGCACTGGAGCTAATCTGTTCCGTGGCACGGGGTGATTAGGCATCATTCTGCCCAGCGCTCCGGATTCCTGGAATACCTTCCAGGTCTCACGAGCTGTAAAACATCCAGTTCAAAATACATGGGAGACTGAGCAGCTGCCTTCTCATCCAGTAGTCGCAGGTCAAATAATCTGGAGCAGATCCTGCCTGGCTCTGTGCCCCAGATTCCGTCCTGGCCCTGACTGTACCTGGTGTGGTGCTGGGTGTGCACACACAAGTGCTGGTTGCAGGCTGGGTGTGTTACCAGAGTGAGGGAAGAGGCCACTTCCAAGTTTTTATGTTGCACTGTGCTGTGTCTCAGGTGGCCTTCCCAGTTTGAACAGTCACAGGGATTTAGTGTGACGAAATGTGACTGATTTTGCTCATGAGAAAATGTAAATGATAATTTTTTAATTCTAGTCCACCGTTCAGATTGGCAAAGCTGGCATGTCCTTCCTTCGTGATATGGCCAGTTACACTTGCAAAAATGGCTTGAATTTAAATTCAATTTCCAGGTATCATATGTTGATGTTATTCCTACTTTAAGTCACTAATTGAAAATCAGGAATATCTATGTTTGTTAACAAAGTGCGGTCCAAAGAAAAATGTCCACAAAATCATTTGACAAGATTTTAGCTCATTTTGTTTATCGACTTTTTGCAGACTGTTTTTATTTCACTGTAACATAGGGCTGCACCATTTCCAAGGTACTTGTTATGAAATCAGAAATACTGCTGTAATTAAAATTGAACATCTGACAGGATTAAGATTTAGGCAATAATGTGATGGTGAAAGGCTCTTGTTAGGAGCTATTGTTGGGTTCGTGTTAGGAACTATGCCACTGCATTTCATCTGTGTTTGGCACTTCTTTGTCAAACTGGAGGAAACTGCTTATAAATGACCATTCAGAACATTTGGTCTTTTCATTAAATAATCTTTGTCTATGTCTCTTTTTTTGGAATTTAAAAACATCCTGTCTGGTGCTTTGATACTTCTGTATTGAGGACTTTCTTAATGGCCTTTCTCCCAAGCCCAGGAAGAGAAATAAGAGGTGTAACTGGGATTTTTTTTCCTAGGCTATTGGTGACTTTCTGGCACATAATAAATATAAGCACGTTAAATGTATCCTATGGCAAATATGTCTAAGTTTCTATGAGGTGATCTAGTCTTGTATTTTGGTGAGTATTGCAGTAGAAGTTATTTACAACTATAACACAGGAGGTGATGTGCAAAGGAAACAAACCCCTGTTCATTCTCTGAGTTCTCCTGAGAACCCAACTATGAATAAAATGACTTTTGGCAGGATTTTCACCTTGAAATAAATCTTAGGAAGTGGTGGAAGGTTTTTTTGAGCGTCCCATAGCTTAAAGCAAGGCATCAGTAGCCATGGACTCTTCAAATCTTTCTTGTGACCTTAATTTGCTTTGTTGTAACTTAGTCACGTATCTTTGCCTTAGAGCTTCAAGTTCTAGTTTGGGGCAGAAACGTTGTGGACCTACACTGTTTGGAGGATGTATCATGTGCAGGAGCACTAACCAGGACGGCTGGGTTATTTTGAAAATCAAGTTTATGTGAGTTAAAGCAAAGCAAGAATGTTCTTAACTTACTGACCTTGATACACGGATTCAGTTTGTTTACTGCTGCAGTGTAAAAAGACCTTAATTTATAACAATATAATGTTAAAAATATTAAATAAGTTTAGACCCATATGAAAATTTTAGTGGTAGTGAAGAGCAGGTCACAAGGTGAGCTTTGCAGAAGTGTCCTTGTGTGGACTTCATGTAAAGTTTGAAAGAAAATCAGTACTAATCATTGGATAAAATCTTCAAATACTTAGGACAATTTAAAAGGGCAGCGGAGAATTTGTTCAATCACAGGTAGGTTAGTGTTGGGCCATACAAATACTAGGAAATAATTTAAAATGTCTGGATTAATATGATAGTAAGTTAGGGAAAAAGAATTTGATGTTAGGTTTTTTTTTTCCCTCTAAGTTGTTCGTGCTGCTGCAAGTTGCAAATGTTTGACTTGTAAGGTTGCAAACTTTCTAACCTTGAAAATACAATTTTTTGTTACTACAGATGTTGTCTGCTTGTTGGTGTGAAACCTCTTGTTCTAGAAACTTAATCTGATTTTGATTAGTTTCTTTAACTTAAAACAGTAAGCACAAACTCAGCATTTGTGAAATCTGTGCAAGCAGAGAAAAGAATATTCTTAAAACATATTCCTTGGGTGTTGCTTTGAGATAAGTCAGATGACTTTGGGTTGACAGTGGGTAACTGTGTGTACATTGTGAGATCTGAAATGACAGTCAGACACGGGAATAAATATTGGACAATGTGTGGAATAGATTAATTTCACTGATAGTAGTTTACCGCCTCCCTAAGATTGTGCTCTA
>VZRE01007296.1:0-106833 GCA_013396775.1 Cephalopterus ornatus | reverse complement strand
CTGCCTTCCTCTCCCGCAGGCTGCGTCACCATACTTCCCTCTCTGCTTGTTTGCAATCCTAAGTATATACACTGTTCAGGTGATCTAACCTAAAAGCAACAGCAGTTGTTTTTTGGTTTAATTGGTTTGGTTTGTTTAGGGTTTGTTTTGGTTTGGGTTTTTTTTGCTTTTTAAAGAAGCACATCACACTGCAGGTAGAAAAACTTTGTTCAGTAAAAGGAATGAGAAAAAATATAGACAGTGCCGGGAACAGAAATGAACTGGAAAAAAACCCAACCAACTATAACATAATCTTTTACTGTGCTTCCCTGTTTCTGAATGGAACAAATTTACTCAGAAGTACAAACTTTACTCATAGAGGTGATTCTATCTGCTGACACATGGTTATGCCATAATGATATGCAAGTACTGTGTTTTCCATGTCTTTATTTCATGCCATGAGTAATTATCTACATTTTAACATTTGAAATCTGAGTCAGGGATATCTATTGTATGATTATCTGTACAGCTTAGAAGACATAACTCTTTTACTCCAGAATTAAAGTCCTACTTATAATTCAGCTGAACGTGGGCCATCATGAATTGTCAAGGTTGAGCTCTTCCTGCTTCTTTCATGATGTTTAATTGACATGACTTTTGACATTGTGGTAAAATATGCTTGTATTTTGGGACTGAAACAAAAAGGACAGTGGATCTAGTGGGTAGAGGAAAAGCCCTCCAGTGGAGCAAGTCTCAGGATTCATTGCACTCTATAAACAGTGACATTTCCGGATCAGCAGTGCAGGAATGTTAGGGCATACCGTATATTTGTCTGCTGACATGAAAAGATTAGACTTAACAATCAAATTAAAGAATTGTCAGTGCCACGGTTCTCTGTTACCCATGGATATAAGAATATAATTGTTTCTTTTCTTACACACTTCCTCCTAAGCCATCCGTCTGAACACAGCAGAAAGATTCAAACAGCACGGTGCTCCACATTGTTTGATAATGATTTATATTGGTACTAGTGGGAATTCCTACTTGAGAAAGGGTATTGAAAAGCTTTCTTGCACTCATGGAAGTCAAATAAGGAGTCACTTCACCTCAGGCAAAGCAGTTAGGCTGGTGAAAAGACACATTATTCAGCAGGACAGACCACTGCCTGCTTTACAAGACACCCTGGAAGTCCTAGTCAAGATAAGGATCTGGATACTTGTGTGACCTGCCCTGGGTCAGAGACACCAGACACAACCCACAAAGGTCAGAGCTGGTGGGAAGGAGGTGTCTGAGGATGTTGTAGGAAACCTACTTATATAATTAGAGAGTTTCTGTCATGGTGCCCAATGGCCATTGCAAAATGGTGAGGAAAAAGATTTTGGTTCCACTGATGGAGAGGGTAAATGACTGGTAGATGTGAGAAGACCTGCAAAGATGCCCGAACTGAAGGAATCCATTGAACCCTGTTCAAAGGCAGGGCACCTACATTTTCCGCTAGGGAACCAGGAAACATGTTTGACTGATATTTGGACAGTAGGATCCACTGAAGCAGAAACTAAGATATTTCAGGGGTATCATGCTGTAGGTCATGCTCCTTCAGAGCCTTCTTTTTTTTTTTTAGCTGCTTTTTTAATATAATTTTATAATTCTTTAGAAGCTAGCAGGTGTGGACCTTTTGGCCACTTTTGCACAGACTTGAATTAAATTTCCACCTGAGCTTAGGGGGAAGAGTGGCTGGAAAGCTGCTTCGTGGAAAAGGATCTGGGAGTACTGTTTGAAAGCAGCTGAACATGAGCCAGCAGTGTGCCCATGTTGCCAAGAAGGCTAATGGCATTCTGGCTTGTACTAAAAACAGTGTGGCCAGCAGGCCTAGGGGAGTGATTGTCCCTCTATACTTGGCACTGGTGAGGCAAGTGTTACACCCATTTCTGGGCCTCTCACTTAAAGAAAGACTTTGAGGTGCTCGGAACAAGTCCAGAGAAGGGCAGTGGAGCTGGGGAAAGATCTAAAGAGTAGATCATAGGAGGAGCGCCTGAGGGAGCTGGGGGTGTTTAGCCTGGAAAAAAGGAGGCTAGAGGGGACCTTACTGCTCTCTTACAACTACCTGAAAGGAGGCTGTAGCAAGGTAAGGGTAGACCTCTTCTCCTGGGCAACCAGCTGCAGGACAAGAAGAAATGGCCTCAAGGTGTAGCAGGGGAGGTTCAGGTTGAACACAGGAATAATTTCTTTACTGAAAGGTTGGTTAAGCATTAGAATGGACCATCCAGGGAATTGATGGAGTCACCGTCCCTGGGAGCGTTCAGGAAATGACTGGAGGTGACAGTGCTACGGTTTAGTTAACATGGTGGTCAGTCAAAGGCTGGACTCAATCATCTTGGAGGTCTTTTATGACCTTAACGGTTCTGTGATAGCGTCTTTGTTACTGTGATGACAATAGGGACATCTGTATTTTAAAAACATAATTATCTAAAGGTGAGTACTAGTCTAGTGCTGTATAAGACTAAAACTGATGTGGTATTTTCGTATGAGAGGGTCTTGATAAGCCTCCTAATGAGAGGAGCTGAATTAGCATCCTAATGAAAAGTTCTTAATGAATCTTGGATCTTAGCAAGTCAGATCATATGTACTAAACATCTACCTAAATTCTACCTGTAATTTTCCATTAAAATTATCTTTCAGCTTTGTTCATACTCAGACTGGTCAGATGTTATGCTGAAGTTAACTTCTGAACTGTTTTACAGTGGCACAGAACTTTTGTAGAATATCGGTTAGGATTTAATATATGCCCTTTTCAAAGAGATCATGACGATAATTAAGATATTGTGTAGACCAGGAAACCTACAGCAATGTTTCCTTCCTATCACATATGCACTCAGAAAAACTGTTGATTTTATGAAAGTAATCGAACACTTTCATTCTACTCATAGTGAAAGTAAAAAAGGTTGTAGAAACTTAAGGTATTAATAAACAATTACTAGGTCTATCAGGGATTACAATATAATTGAGAAAATTATAAATGGGTCTTTTCTTCAGGACTGAGGTACAATATCTGTTGAAATTAATAAGAAATAAAGTCATGTTGATTTCAGTAGGCATGGCATCAGACTGGATATTTGAACAATGAGCCCTCAATGATAGAAAATGTTACAGAGATGATGAGCAAGTGAGGCACAAGTGCTCTCCCCAGAATCTTGCTGGCACTTTTGAGACTCAACATTTCCAGCAGAACTATTGTGATTTACAGATTGGACAATATTTCTTCTTTCCTCTAGGTCTGGATTTGTCGTATGCTTGTCCACAGAAAAAGTTTTTTCTCATATTTGAAAGGCTCCTTCAAGATATTCCCAGACCTTTTCTCAACCTAATTAGATCACTGGATAAGCATATTTCATAAGGACAAAGGGAGTGTTATGACCAGCTATTGTGGTGTTATGAATAATACAGGAGAAACAATATTTATTCTGCAGTTCCTGCATAGACCTTAAATATTACTCTTGTGAACATGTCTCTACTCAATCCTTTCTGGTATGTCTTTTAAGGAGAGGTAGAAGGCTAAAATATAACCTCTATAAGTTATGTCTAGTGCATGTAGACAAAATAAAGAAGTATCTCTACTCATGTGTGTCAAGAAGGAATTTCACCCGGGGAAAATAATTCCAGCAAAATAATTCTATTTATTAAAATATGCCTCCCAAGTCAATCACTTTTTTTTTTTCATCATTGATGGCTGAAATTATTCCAATTTGCTGTACTCACTTGTGCATCAATTTAGTAAAAGGGTATATTGGTTCCTGTCCTGCCTGGCCTTTTATTGAAGTAAAATTAAACAATTTCAGGTTTCAATTATTAATACATTCCATCTATAAACCATGTCTTCATCTATAAACCATATTGACATTCAGTCTAGACATCTCAAGGGGGGATTCACTTCATGAATATCAATAAACAGGTTGTAAGGAGAGAGGGAATATTAAATTATTTCAAAGCGTTTGACAGTTGACAATGTTAATACAATAATTAAAATATCACATCCCTCAAAAATAAAAAAAAAAGCTCAGCATTTCCATGTAGGAAGCAGCAAAGTCCTTAGAAGGTGAAAATCAACACTGCTGTGCTGTCAGTGCAGGATCTGTATGGTTTCCAGCAACCACCACAGTACCTTCAAAAACAAGGAAATACTTTTGCCCCTAAAAGGGCTTCAAGAACTGGCTTAATCTCAATTTATGACCAGCTTGGCATTAACTTCTTAGCCAGAAGGCAATAAAAAGTCATTTGAAAATGTAAATCCTGTCCTGCACTAGACCACTGCTCTGAAAAGGAAGTAGCAGATAATCCAAGACATGGCAGACCTGGCTCCCCATCTGAGAAGCAGCTTGCGAAGCATCGAGTTGGAGAGAAAATGGTAGAAATTCACAGTAGAGTCTTTCTGCCTTTGTCAGTGCAGCTCATGTAAAGCTTTCCTGGGTAGGAATCCATCAGCTCAGAAAAATCTAATGATGAAAGACAGCAGATTTCTGTCAGGCATTTGTCTTAGCAATGACCTTCTGTGAGAAAATAGAACAATTGACCACTGAAACACAAATCATGTCAGGAGCTTCTTTGAAATTGCTTCTTGAGGTGGCTGGAGCCTAATATCAATACTCCATGTGTGTGAAAATAAGGAAAATAAAAAACAAATTGAGCATTTAGGGTTCTCGAAAAAAAAAACTAATGCAGTAAATACAATGCTGTCCTGTGGGTAGTATCACACCACATTTTAATTTATTCTACTAAGATACCACTACCTTAACATGTATAAGATTTGCTTGTGTAATAGACTGAAGAGGTGATCACTCAGTGCATCCCTCTCCCTACTGCTTGGATTGGAGACAGGCTAATATTTTGGTTGTAATTTTCAGACAGGAGTTGGGCAATGTGCTGGTTTTGGCTGGGGTAGAGCTAATTCTCTCTATAGTAGCTGGTATGGAACTGTGTTTTGAGTTTGTTATCGACATTGTTGATAACAGAGATGTTTTAGTTATTGCTGAACAGTGCTTACACAGAGTCTAGGCCTTTTCTGCTCCTCACGTCACCCTCACCAGTGAGGAGGCTGGGGGTGCACAAGGAGTTGGGAGGGGAGCCAGAACAGCTGACCCCAACTTACATAAGGGAACGTTGATCTGACAGAGGGTCTGATAGGGGAAGGCTCTGCAGAGGTATCTGGACAGGCTGGATAGATGGACTGAGGCCAGTGGTGTGAAGTTCAACAAGGTGAAGGGCTGGGTCCTGCACTTGGATCACAACAACCCCATGCAGTGCTACAGGCTGGGGGCGCAGTGGCTGGAAAGCTGCTCATCAGGAAAGGACCTGGGAGTGCTGACTGTTAGCAGCTAAACATGAGCCAGTGTGTGCCCAGGTGGGCAAGAAGGCCAATGGCATCATGTCCGGTACCAGAAATAATGTGGCCAGAAGGCCCAGGGCAGCGACCATCTCCTATACTGAGCACCTTGAATCTCTATTCAGTTCTGCACCCCTCACTTCAGAAAGACATTGAGGTGCTGGAACGCATCCAGAGAAGGGCAACACAGCTGGGGAAGAGTCTGGAGCACAAGTCTTATGAGAAGTGGATGAGGGAGCTGGGGGTGTTTAGCCCAGAGGAAAGGAGGCTCAGGGGAGACCTTATCACTCTCTACAGCTACCTGAAAGGAGGTTGTAGCCAGGTGGGGGTTAGGTTCTTCTCCCAAGTAACAAGTAATAGGGCAAAAGGAAGTGGCCTCAAATTGCACCAGGGGAGGTTTAGATTGGACACTAAGAACAATTTCTGCATGGAAAGGGTTATCAAGTACTGGAACAGGCTGTCCAGGGAGGTAAAAGATGTGTAGATGTAGCACTTAGGGGTAGTGGTGGGCTTGGCAGTGTTGGGTCAATGGTTGGACTCAATGATATTAGAAGTATTTTCCAACCTAAACAACTCTATGATATTCCATATTATATGGAATCATATGGCTCAGCATATAAATCTGGAGAAAGAAGAAGGAAAAGAAGAAGAAAGAAGAAGAGGGATGTTTGGAGTGATGACTTTTGTCTTCTCAAGTCACCATTACCCATGACAAAACCCTGCTTTCCTGGAGATGACAGGACACTTGCCTGCCCATGGGAAGCAGTGAATGAATTTCTTGTTCTGCTGTGCTCATGTTGGCAACTTTTGCTTTGCTTATTAAACTGTCTTTATCTCAACCCATGAGTTTTCCCACTTTACCCTTCTGATTCTCACCCCAATCCCACCAGGGAGGGGAATGAGAAAGCAGCTGTGTGGGATTTAGTAGCTAAGTGGGACTAAACCACAACAGGCAACAAGACAACAAAAATTCAGAATGACTATTGTTATACTAAATAAATCCGGGGAGAAATCTTCAGCCTTAGGTAGTGGTTAAATATTCCTCACTTCAGTGGGATTAAAACATAATGATGTTTAATTTGAGTGAACCGAGAGCTTTTTGGCCCTTACTGTTGTAACCTAAACTTGCCATTGTGCAACATGTTAATTAATAGTCTCTAATTTTTGTCATTTGGAACATAATAATAAATATTAAGACTTATTTTGCTTATTTTGCATGTAACCCACTTCTTCTACAGAAGATGGCTGATCATTTCAGCTCTAACCTGTGGGTGCACAAAAGTGGGCTGGGTTGTATCCTTAAGCTGATGACACTTTAACAATATATGGAAATAGCCTGCAGTGTGAACTCACCCTCACAAAGGAGGCAGCTCAAACGCAGGTCAAAAGGTGTGCTCAGGCTCACCTGTGCTCTGAAGTCAGTGTGCTCCAGGTTCCCACTGCGGCCTCTTCACCCTCCCACTGGCCATCTGCCACTGCCCCGCTGATGGTTCCCTCCTTCTCCTCCTTTTCTACCACACTTCTACCTCCCCATCAGAAACTGCAGGAATGCCAATAGAGAGGCCAATCTGATCAACTCAGTAGTTTTGGTTCTGCCCAGACCCATGTTGATGAAGTTGCTGTGTCCTGCAAATGAGGGATGTCTCAGGACCACCTGACTGAGCTACAAAGTTCTGTTCTTTCAAGAGTATAACCCTTACTGGCAGTCCCTAGAAGGACCAACAGGGTCCACAGTAGTCCTGTGATGTTGGTGGTACCACTAGATCTTGTTTGGGCTCCTGGTCCGTCCTGCTGCTTTCCCTTCTGTAGCAATGAGATGCCAAGGATGTACCGTGGGCCCTGAAGCTGTTTTCAGATGAAGGACTATATGTATCCTTGTTTCCCCAAACTCTTCAGGGGACGGATTCAGATTTCTGTCTTATCGGGGAGATTTTGAAGAATTATTGGTCCTCTATAGTTGAAACAAACTAATTACTGTTCTGGCATCTGTCTTCACTGCAGACAAATTGTTTTTCATTGTGAGAGAAATGCTGCCCTCCAGCTGTCAGGGCAAGTTATTTGTAATCCTGACCAATTTTATGCTTTAACAAATGCACTTTATAAAAAGAGGACAAAAGTACCCGTAAGAATAATGAACACTGCTCATAATCAGTAATTAATCAGGATTAAAAATTATTTTCACTAAAACATTCAGGTGGTGATTTTGGCTTTCAAGCTGACTGAAAGACACCATCTCTGGATACACTGGTTTTCCAGTAGACAGTGAATGTAAAATACTTTCAAAAATATCATTGTAAAAAAAGAGTTAAAGTATATTTAAAATGAATATTATGGTAGTTGTACAGGGTACATTTCCATTTTATTCTGGCTGGGGCTGTTTCTTATTCTGATTTTATCAGAATTCGGGTGAATGCTCATCTTAGAAACAAGGATATTTTATTTTAAGGAACAGTATCCAGTGGAGCATTGACATAACAAATGGGTATATGCTTGTTACAAATATGTCTGCTTCTGCACATTTATTTCAGATCTGATAGACTAATAAGTGCTCCTTTTGCCTGGTGTTGGAGAATGTAGGTATGGGCACAGATGATGCTGAGCAAGGACATAGGCTAATAAAATGCAGAATTGTATTAGAAACACATGCAGACTGCTTGCTGGCTCCTTACTATTCCTCCTACACCGCTCCCTTTCCTTTTGCATGCAGTCATTGAATTAAGCATGGAAAAGCATGTCCTGGGAGGTATTTTGATGATTTGGGAACTGTAATACTACCCTATAATTTTTTAGCCATGTTTCTCCTACTTTGCATTTCCATATAAGACAATAATTTTAAGAATAATTTGTGCACTTAAATCCTTTCCCCTCTAATTTACATTTCCCCTTAAACGAGACTGATAAATCACTCCGTAACCAGTGGGTATCTTCTGCCACCAGGCTCATGTAGCTCTCCTGCACTAACAAAACCAATATGTCAAGGTGCCTGTCACTCTTCTTGGCTGTTGTAGTGTATTGACAGCATCTAAATGTCTCCTTGGATTGATGCCTGGTGTGCATGGGGCTGATGAAGGGCTTTGCTCAGAGTGATAGGGCTGTTCAGAAATCTTTTCAGGAGCCTTTTACATTCTCACCTTTTGCAGTATAGAAAAAAATCCTCTTACAGTGTAAATCAGGCCATTTTGCTTACAGTCAGTAAAAAGCTATCAGCTGACCCTCGATTTGGATCTGAACCATGGTATTTATAAGGTTTTTGGAAGGAGGAAGGATGATGCTCAGTGGTATTGAAGGTGGTGAAGTTCCCAGGTTTTGTGCAGATGTAATTGAGAAGGGGTGAATTTACACTCTCTTCTCCACTCCTTAGGAGACACAGCTCTTCTGTTTGTCTCTGATATTTTGAAGGATATTGCTAAAACATCAGAAGATTAGTTCCTCTATTATTTCTAATAATTTTATACCAACAGGTAAAGCCCAAACAGACGGAAATTCCCTGTTAGTTTACATATCTTATGCTCCCTGATTTGCCATATTTGCTTAGACTAATATGTAAGATGGATACAAATAACTTATGTTTTATTAATCAAAAATCTTATTGTTATTAACAGATACCTGGTTTCTTCCTTGCAAAACACCTCTGAAACTAATATAAGATGATGTTAGTGAGAAGGTATAATTTTAGGAATGCTAAAATCTATGTCTCTGTTAGTCATAAACCTAGCACCTAATACCTTGAAATTAGGAATTAGACAGTAAGGGAAGCACATTATTTTGGTGTGAAGTAGCAATTTTTTGAAATGTTTTAATTCTCAAATAGCTTCAGAAAACTGTGAGTTGTATCCCAATGCCAACTCCATGGGGGCCAGCTGGACCAGCAGACTTTGTATGTGACTAAATTTTCCGGAACCTATAAAATTTTCAAGAGTTTTAATTGTTCAGAGGAGGAAGAGCAGTAATTGGGAGATAGAAAGATGGCTCATATTTTCTGGAGGTGAGTGTTTTCTCTCTGTCTCAGCAAATCAGAGCCTTTTTTTGTTTTTCTGTTCAAACACTCTGCCTTGGTTGGGAACAAGACAGTCAATTAGGGTAGGTAGGTAATCACCAGGGATTAGATCCCCTTGTAATTGGGAACGTTAATTTGACAGTGAACACTTTCTTTAGGGGAAAAAGGAAAAAGAAAAAAAAAAAAAAAGAAAAGAAAGAAAAGAAGAGCTGTGTTGAGCTTTCCAGTGCCTGGAGCAGAACATGTCAGTGTCTCGGTTCCAAGGGTGGGGAAGTCCGTAAATCAGAGGGATCACTGCTTTCTGTGGGAATACTGAACCTGTGCTTCGGTGACGCATCTGAGAATTAAAGAATCCCAGAAGACTTGAAACCATTTTCAAAAGGTGCACAGAGCTTAATTACTAGAGGAGTTGTTCATTATCAATCCTGAAAGGCTCTGTGTTGATCCTTTTGAGGGCTATAATGTGAATATTAAGTGTCAGACACCCCAAATATCAGACTGCCAGACCTTCTGGGCAAAACATGTTGTTTTTTAGCAAGATGTCTCATTGGAGGCAGGTTCTACCTTGCAATTTACACTTACTGTGGGTACCTGCTACCAACTGAACTTTCACACTGTTCATGTGAGTGCAGTGTGGTGCATTTTCACTCCAGGGCTTGTCTCCTGAAGAAGTTAGTGGGCTGAAGGGTAGGATGAGCCTCTATAAGCCACAGTCTGGAAGAGGAGTAACTTATTTCACACTGTCTGTACATAAGAGCATCTACACAGAGTGTAAGTGCACTGCAACTGGCATGTGGCAAATCCCAAAACCAAAGTACTACACCAGCCCTGAAAGAGGTCTTCATGAAGACAGGCTTGCAACAATGTATTTGTACAATGTCCAGAGATCAAATGGTTCAAACTTTGCCATTCTGCTACAGTTCATAGGCCCTCGGCAACAAAAAAAGTGGGCAGAAAGCACAAAACGCCCAAAATACAGTGACCTTCTTGTTTAAAGATACTCTTTATTTTCTCTGCCTATGAAGCCAAATGGAGCTCCAAAGCACGGCTCAGCGCCTGCACTCCTGGCTTGCATTGGGCAGAGTGTTGCCAGCAGGTCAAGTGAGGTGATCCTGCCACTCTGCTCTGGTAAAGCGCATCTGGGTGCTATGTACAGAGCTTGGCTACCCACAACAGAAGATCAGAAAGATGATTAATGGAATCATAGAATATGTCAAGTTGAAAGGGACTCATAAGAATCATCAAGTCCAACTCCCTGCTCTTCGCAGGACCACCTAAACCCAAACCAGATGACCAGGAGCCCTTGACACCTTTTACTATCTTGGTCACCATCCTCTGGATATGATAATTTGGTGTTCTTCTCATATTGAGGCACCCAAAGCTGCACACAGGACTTGAGATGGGGCTGCAACAATGCAGTGTAGAGTGGAACAGTCACCTCCCTTGAGCAGATGGTGATGCTGGACTTGATGCACTGCAGGACATAGTTGGCCCTTTTAGCTGGCAGGGCACACTCCTTTTCATCTTGCCATCAAACCCCAGATCTCTTTCCACAGCACTGCCCTCCAGTCTCTTTTCCCCAGTTTGTAATATAACTGGGATTGCCTTGTCCCAGGTGCAGAATGCATCACTGGCTCATGTTAAATTTCCTACTGTTGGTGATTACCCAGCTCTCTAGACTACCCAGCTCTCTCTGTAAGGCCTCTCTGCCCTTGAGGGAGTCCACAGCTCATCGTGGTTTAGTGTCATTAAATACTAAAATGTGCATTCGATTATGTATACAGATAATTCATAAAAACATGGAAGAGCTCTGGCCCTAAAACTGAGCTTTGTGGATCCCCACTGGGCATTGGCCTCTAGCCTGATGTAACCCCATTTGCTAAAACTCTTTGAGCGCAGCCTATCAGACAATTGCTCACCCAAAGTATTATGGACTTGTCTGGTTATGTGATGGCGGTTTTGTCCAGAAGGTTACTGTGAGAGACAGCATCAAAAGCTTTGCTAAAATCCCAAGCCACCACATCCACTGGCTTCCCTTGATTAAATAGATAGATGACCTTGTCCTAGCAGGAAATTAAGTTGGTTAATCAGGACTTTCCCCTCATGAACCCATACTGGCTGTAACCAATGATTGTGTTGTCTCAATAACTCCCAGAACATGCTTGTCTATAATTTTATAAGGCACAGAAGTGAGACTGACAGGCCTCTCATTACCAGAGTTTTTTCCTCTTACCTTTCTTGAAAATTGGGCAAGAAGAATTTGCCAGCTTCCAGTGAACAGGGACCTCTCAGACTTTCAAGTCCACTGCAAAATAACAAAGAGACATCCTGCAATGACATTGGCCAGCTCTTTCAGTAACCTGGGATAAATCCCATTGGATCTCATAAACTTAAGCACATCCAGGTAGAGCAGAAAGTTTTGAACAGGTTCAGAGTCAGCTGGGAGTTTATGATTCCCCAGTCATGATCTGGCAAAACAGGGTTCTAGGGATACCAGGGCCCATCATCAGTGCTAAAGAAAGAGGTGGATAAGGCAATAAATGTGTCCACTTTTCCTACATCCCTATTTGTGAGGTGACTGATCTCATCAGGTAAGGGACCACTGTTATCACTGTTCTTCTTGTGCTGTTAAAATATTTTAAAATGTGCCCTTTTTGTTGTCCTTCAGAGTGATGACCAGCATGAGCTCTAAATGAGCTTTGTCACCATGGATTTTCTCCCTACAGGGACTAACTGCATCCTGTAGTCTCCCTGAGTTTCCTGTCCTTTCTTACAATGCCCACACACTTCCCTTTTCTGTTTAAGTTCTAGAAGAAGATCCCTGCTCATCCAAGCTGGCCTTCTGGACTACTTGGGGTATCACTCATACAAAGAGAACTCGAGAGAGTTGAGACTGTTCAGCCTGGAGAAGAGAAGATGCCAGGGGAATAGTTCTATGTTGGTAAATATCTGAGCAGAGAGAATGAAAACAATAGAGCCAGACGCTTCTTACCGGTGTCCATTGACAGGATAAAAAGCCATGGACACAAACTGAAAAAAATAGGAAATTATGTTTAAAAATAAATAAAACAATTTTCACAGTGAGGGTATTCAAACACTGGTACAAGATGCCCAGGGAGTTTGTAGCCTCTCCATCCTTGGAGATACTCAAACGCAACTGGACGTAGTCCTGGACAAACAGCTCTAAGTCACTCTGCTTGATAAGAGAGGTTAGACCAGATGACTGCCAGAGGTCCCTGGCAACCTCAGCTGTTCATTTTGTGATTGTGAATCATGATTGAGGGGAAGCCCTGCTTCTCCTGTTCCCGGATGTCAAGGGCTGGTTTCCTCATGACTTTTCTCACCTTTTGCTAGCACAGGCCCTGTCAGCATTGTGGTCCCACAATGTCACTACCACAATGACCTTGCAGGCGCTGCTACATGATGTCAAGTATGCTGGGTTGCTCTGTCCTGCCAACTTAACCCACTTTTAAGCCCTTTATATGTTCCCACTGGGTCTCACATAGCTGAGTGAAATGAAAAGAGTGCCCAAGCCTCAGCCTGCTCTTATAATGCTTTGCTTTAGCTTAACCAAACCTGAAAGATTCATGGCAATAAGGAAATGAGGAACAGGTACTTTTTTCCTCCATTCTCTAGAATGAGGGGGTAGACATAATTTTCCCTTAAGATAAATCAGATAGGTGCGTGTTATGTTGATGCAATGCTGAATCTACCATCTTTCCATAGTGCTAAAGGTGCAAGATGTGATGATGAGAGTGTTTAACCTCTGGAGTTAAAAAATATCCTTCTCTGCAGGTGACAGTTACCTGTCTTATGTGCCTGATTGGTCTGTGAATATGGCTGGCTCCCGCTTACTTCCTGGAGAGCTGTGACTCAGAGCTGGGAGTGACGGGAAAATCCCCACTCTCTGAGGGAGAAAGGTGCTGAGGGGGTGGCAGGAGATCCAGCCTGACCAAAGAAGAGATGGTATGTGGCAGATGAGGGAACAACAACCATAGGGGGCACAGTAAGTGATCAAAACAACAGAGAAGCAGACCATCCCAGTAATTTCAAAAGGATGCCAGCAAGGGTTTTGCACTCCTCTGAGGCTGATACTGGAGTTGAGTTAAAGGATTATGCCTGCTGCAGCCCTTTGCTCAGAATTCTTGCGCAAAAATACTTTCAGGCAGGTTCAACAGCACAAAGGTATATATTTCATTCTCTCTATTCCTGTTAGCTGTGCGCTGGAAGTTTCTTCATTTCTACCTCAGTCACATAACTGCCCTGTAAACAAGGAGTACAAGGTGTGCAGACATGAAACAGGCATTTGCAAGAGTTGCCCAAAAGAACAGGGATCATGACTGTTCAAACACCCCCACAGCCTGGTACAGGTGTGAGCATGTGGTTCTGGGAACCTGAGTTTTCCAAAAACATTTTTGGGGAGCACTGACAGCAGGAGGAATGTTCTAAGACAGGATTACTGTTCCTGCTTGCTTCACATTGATTCAAAGCATTTGGCAGGAAACACAGTGAATCACCAAGCTTGCCGCTGTGTGAGAATTACACTAGCATGATTATGCCTGATGGTTCTTGATGCTATTGTTCCTTTACAAAAAGTCTCCTCCCCATATCAAATACAAAGAAAGTTAAGTCCATGGTACACCAAATGTGATGAAAGTAAGGATTGGAAAGCAGTGCCTTAACAAGAATGAGAAAGAGGTTTGTCGAGCAGCGGAGTCTGTTCCCCCAGGACAACCTTGTGTTGCAACACAGGTTTATCTCTTGCTCCAGATGCTTCTCTGAGCAAAACACAACATGCCTCTAGTGTGCATAGCATTTGCTTAGCTGAGTGCAAACTATTCCAAAAGTGTAGTTAAAGTCTGAGGAAGAGGAAATATGATTAAAGCCTGAAGCCAGAGGACTCAGAGTCCAGATTTTTTGGTGTTAAAAGGAAAGGGGAATTCTTGGTGGGAACAATCTACTAGTTTCTATAAAACAGGATAATTTCCTCTTGAAACATCAGTAATTCAACCCCTGTCTAATAAACTCAAAACATTTCAAGTAAGATTTCCCCTAGTAATCTAGTAAGATTAAAATGTTTTTAATAAATTATTTAACCTAAATCAGAATGTTTCTTTTTTAATAAGCCAAATATTTTGTTTTGTTTTAACACAATAAATCATTATCCTTCGTTTCCCTATTAACATACTGATTCATGTGAAGTGTAATCTAGGTTCCCCTTCAATCCTACTGCTTGGGCTCCCCAAAACACTGTATTTCCCACAACAGGTTGTGGATTTCATGTGATTCATTGATGTTTACTAAGATTTTGAAGAAGAATAAAAAATTAAGATTCCCAAGAACTAGATACTTCAAGGCTAGTTTACCACTATGGAAAAAGATAGTGGTGAACATAATAGCTGGGAAAAACAGTATTTCATGTTCAGTAAGTAAAAGGAAGACATTTTATGAACATTAAAAGATCTCATCTAACCTAAAATATCACAATAAAAAAGCTGAGGTTGTCAAGAGAAATTCTAAAAAAATATAGCCACAAAAATTTTGCAGATTCCAGAGTTTTGCTCTGATTTGAGACAAAACCAAATTGGATGCTTGTGTCCCACAGGACTGGTCCAGTGTTCAGTTGTTCCTTGCTCTATTTGCTGATTTGAATGCTGGTTCAATCACAGAAAAATCACTGGGAACTCACGAAATAGAATAATTGCCATAATATGTGTCCAGAATAAAATGCATTTAAATTTGATATATCTTCAATGAGCTTATAATGTAGATTTAATATGTCTACTACTAATTAGATAATTAATTGTTTTCAAAATATTTGGGTGAGAAAGATGTATCTTAGTTTAAACATATGATATTCTATTCTTACAGTTCCAAATCTTTCTAGATGCTTTTTGCAGGAGTAAAACCACTTGCCTTTTAAAAGTTTTTCTCTTGCTCTTGAATGGCTCTTCCCAAATGCTTTACTGGAGAGAAGGTGACCTGCTTTGTTAAACCCTACTATCCGCCCCATTTACAAATAATTTTAATTTGTCCACGGTGTAATATACTAACAGACACAAGTTGGGTTTTGCCTGTATAAACCAGATCAAAATAATTTCATAATTCCTTAGAAAAGCATATGACAGCTTTAAACAATTGCATTTGTAGAATAGTTCCTTTGATCATGATGTTAATATGGTCTGGCCTGCTTCAGACAAAAAAAAAAAAAAAAAAAAAAGAACATCTGAGGAGTGTGCATTGTAATTTGGTTTGTAATTATCGTATAGGCAAAGCCAAGAGGAGAAGAGCAGGAGCAGTGTTTGTGCTGGTTATGGGGTACCATCCACCATGGAGGAAATTCTAGGTGAGGCTAAGGTGAACTTAGGACACCCTTAAGTATCCATCTTACATGTTGCTACTTGCTGTTTGTTATATGAGAACACTCAGTTCCCAACTCTCAGTGCTCTTTGTTTGAGTGAACAGAGCCACTGCACCAAAAAGCATCCTGAATACAAAGAACATAGAATTATCTTTTCAAGACATTCAACAAGTCGTTGTCCTGCCTTGTAGAGTTAGAAAGTCATCTTGTAACAGGACCAGAATAGTAAATCTAATTGAAAATATCTTAAGAACATTGCTGATTTATGAAATTCGGGCTCAGCTCTACCTAGCATATACTGTCTGTTTTGTTTGACCAGGAGAAAATGCCGATCAAAGCAACACAAATTTTTAGAAAAATAAGAACAAATCCTGTATTAATCTGAAATGTATTCATCCTTGTCAAGGTCTAACATTAAAAACACAGGCTGAGAAGATTGGTATTGTCAGTGTAGAAATGTTAGAAATGTAACTTAACTGCAGAAGGGACGAGAAAATTGTTGCTGAATTCGTTTTCTGTCTCATTTACTGTGTGAATGCATTATGATGAAAGTTTACTTGTTCTATCCAAGACATTAGCATATCTTATATGGGCAACTAATCAGGCTGCATGTTAACTGCTAAAAATCAAATAATCTTGGAGAAGGATATGCTAACTTCAAAAACTTGTTTTTCTTTACATGTACTCACGGTCGTAAGACTGACTTTTTTCAGTACCTCACTTGGCTTCATTATAGTGTTCTTGATAGTATATTGTGATTAAACTGCAGGATCCACAAGTGGTTCAGCAGCAGGGTTATAGAGTACTAAATTATGAAGGACACAGTGTTAAATCTATCAAAAGATAAAGGAGTGAAAATATCCTTTCATTATAAATTAACAATGAGATGTTAAACATTAGAATTGCCTAGAAAAGCAAATCAGGCACTCTGGGAAGCATATTAAATAGATGTAGCCTACTTTTATGCAGCCCTGAACCATTGCCACTCACTGGTGGTGTTCTTAGCCTGGTCTGGATAACAAAGGTAAATGGGCAAAATGCTAAATTTGCTGTAGTACTGAAAGCTATTTTTTAACTAAACTTTAAAACAGATAACATTATTTCTAAATGAGGAAATATTTAATTTAAATTTTCAGCAACAGCTATGGATCACAGGCTGTAGGTGTCCTGTCAGCATCAACTATAAATTCAAAGCAAGATGAAACAGTTATGTCTCTCACTCTGCAAATACTCATGTACATGATTAAGCCCACAGATAGTCCTATTCATGTCAGGGAAATTCTCAATCACACTGGATTGATAATCAGTAAGATCTTCATGAAAGAGATAATGTCATGCTGTCTGATCTGTAAAAACAAGGACTGTAAGTACATCTTTCATAGAAATACTCTGAAATATAAGATCACAGTGGAAGTCTCACCTGAAAGTAATTATTTGTTGTTGACATGATTACTAATTATTGCTGTAAAGTGCTATAGGAGATGCAAAGGTCAGAGAGCTTAGAGAGAACCCACTCTGAAACATTAAGCCTTACTTAACAATAGGGATAAAGATGTTATACACATTTCATTCAAGAGGTTTTGTTTTGTGAGAGTTAATCTACATATGTGGTATTATGAAAAAAATGTCAAGCAATCCAACAGGATACAGCCTTGGACAGTTTGTGTCCAAAACCAAATGTTATCTGTGGGTAAGAAATTTCCTGTCCCAGTATTTCTCACTCCATTATCTGACCATTTCATTGTAATAAGAACTGTATGAACAAAAACAATCACATATTTTAAAAAATATGTTATTATAGCTTCACCCACGCACATAATTAGACCTCACTTTATAGAGATAGACAATTTGGCTACTCCAAACAGATTGCATTTTTCCCAAGGGAAATGAAGTTTCTATGGATTTATATAATTGTTTCTAAATTAACTCAGTCATTTTGAAGCCTATAGCATTAAGATTCTCAGGATAAGATATTTTGACTGCATGTTGCCAGTATACTTCTAGGGGTACAAATAGCATAGTGTGCTTAATAAGAAAATAAAAAATGCTGATTTTCTAACTAATATTAAACATTTCTGAAGGCTTTATTTGCAGACCCACCTAAAGTGTGATTTCTCTTGGTGATTGAAAAATCCTAGCCTAATATCCGTCTCTTTTAAATGGGTTTGAAAAGGGCCCAAGAAAACTTTTGAACATCAAATTCAGTGCTTTGAAGTGACCTGTTCATTTATCTCTTCCACATCAGCAGTCCTGAGGATTAACCAGCCAATTGTATTAGTGGCGGGTTATACATAAAAAGGCCCAAATTGTTTTTAATTTACAAGCTATTTATGTAATTTGTAATTCAGACCTTGCACAGGTGACCTGTTTAGATGACATCAAATTCAACATTACACTTATGCCTTAACAAAATAAGATCTCATTAGAGTTTAGATCATGACAGTTCACAGTGGAAATCTATTGGCAAAGAGCAGACCAAACTGCCTCAACAAGAAAACAAATCAAAGAAAATTAAGGGTCCCTAAGAGAGGAGAATTGCAAAGGCAAAAATAAAAATTAAATTGGAGTAAGAACTTAACACACCAGCAGATCCACTCTCCATGCTTGGCAATTAGTGAAAAGACATTCAGAGGCAACACTTGTTTCCCTGAATGGGAGAGTGACTCTGGTTAGTGCCGCTGACATGCAGAGCTTTGGTTCATGCTGGACTGAAATTGGAGTATTTTAATATTTCTGAACAAACTTCTGTTCACATTAGTGGCTAACATGTTATGCAGACATGCTCTGTTGGATGTTCTTGTATTTTGTTCTTGGGGGAAAGGTGAAGGATTAAATCTCTGTGAAAGATACTGTAACTATTTCTCATGCATAATTGCATATGCATAGAGTGAGTGAGAATCCCTCTTGCAGAGCAGAAATTGAATTGAGAGGGCCACCTAATAAAATTACATGTGATTATTGCAATCCTGAGTATTTAATTACAATTTTGAACACATGTGCTCTCAGACTCCCCCAGTGGAGCTATAATCAAACTGTGTCCCCAGTTGGGGGGGAAATCCAGCATTCATAACAAAAAAGATGACTGCAGCAAATGACGGTGGTTTTTACAAGAAATGCCAACATGAAAGTGCTTGAGGCTGCTATGGCAAGAGATAAAAATGTTGCACAATCAGGATGACTAAGTACTTTAACTATTTCTTTCCTGCAATGCATGTTACTTTGTCAATCTCTTTGGTTAAATTTTGTTCTGGCACAATTCAGATGGCAGGGTTGTTAGAGCTACGGTCTGATATCAAGGCCTCAGCCAGGCTACCTTTTCTTTTTTGGTTGCTGGTGATGGGCTCAGGTTCTCTGGAAGTTCTCCTGGGGTGTGGAGCCGAACCGCTGTTTCAATTTTCCAGGCTGATATCATACAGGCTCTGTGGATACTAAAGCAGAAGCAAAGATCAACCCTTTTCTCTGTTCTTTACAAAAAATTGGAAAGACGAGGGTGTCCCTCCTGAGATAGCAGCATCTGCAAGGGAAAAGGAACAGTTTGTCTTAGACTGAGAAAGGTAGAGAGGAAAAAATAGCCTTGGGCAAGTTTTAGGAAGACAGAGGGGACATCAAACAGACTATCAGGGAGACACTTGCAGATAAATGGGAAATCCAGTTGGCAGTTCTGGGGTATTTTGCGGCGGGGGCTGGGTTGGGGGGGAAGATGGGAAATAAAGTCACTACATCTTCATATCGCTGAACTTCTCTGGTAGAAAAGCTTTTGTATTATTGAGCTATTGTTTGGCTTCAGCAGCTTCCCATTTCCAATTTTTTTTTTTCTACCCCTGTGTAGGATATGATGATGCACAAAACATTCTTTCAGTATGAAAGTGGGGAGGATGCCAATCATACAGCAGACTCTTCATCTGCAGCGGCATAGACTTCCTGGGAACCCCTTTGTTCTGTTCTTAAAAATGCAAGAACAGCCAACACAAGCCAGCCCAAGGGTTTGCCTGGCTTCTTCTCCTGGTTCTGCCAGTAGGCATGGCAGATACCTCAGAAAGAATATAAAAAGTATAAATTCTCTAGAAATCCTTCACTGTACATGTTCCAGCACCCAGTAATCTGCCACTCAGGCACTTGCTGAAGCAGTGCTGATGCCTCTTTGTGTAACAGTCTGTGTTGGATTTTCCAGCTAAGAAATCTCCACTGTTTTCATGAACCCTCATTTTCCCCACGCTGTCTCCTCTTCACTGGAGAGGACAATATTGTTCATAAACTGCCACATAGGGTGGCACGCACCCAGAGGTGTGCAACCGGCCTTACTTACATCCTTGAGGCTGATCAAATTACAATGACTTATTGCCTTCTAGACTGTAGACACGATTTTGGTTGCCTGAAGCAAACAGTGTAGTCGGTCCATGAAGAGAAACTTCAATGAGAGCGTCTGAGTCGATCTCAATAGGAAAATCTTAGCTAAAATAATATCCAAACAGAGAAACAGCATGCCTTGCACAAAGATATTTCAATGAATACTTTTGTAAAAACGTTTATTATTTCTAAACTATCACAAGTTGTCTGATGAAAGTGGGATTGTGTAAAAGAAACAAACAAAAAAAAATCAGTTTGACATGTGGATACACTCAAACCATGGAGACTTAAACAGAGTTAGGACTGTTTCATACACCAGGGATATTTATGCTGGCTGTAATCTTCCTAGGCATCTGAAAGTTAAGATGTTTTACTAGCTACCTTCTTTACTTACATCACTTAACCCATAAAAGTTGTGTTTGCTCTTTTCTTTATAATGTACACTTGCTTTCCTTTCTCTCCTTCCATCAGACAAGAAAAAAGTACTACTTGGGGAACTCTTTGTACTTAAAGTACACAAAGACCTTTCCTGATCAATATTTGACATTTCTACAGTCATTAACATTTTGTGTTTGTTGTTCTCATAGTCTTCACTTGTTTGTATGTGAAATAAAGCATGTTTTGCCCATAAGACTGATAAGTTAAGTTTGAGCAGTGTGTGTTATAGACTGGTACCAACTGCCTTCAACTCAGACTGTGGCATTACATGATCACCAGATAAAATGTAATCATCTGTTGTGTATGTGTATGGTTTCATTTAAAAAAAAAACCAGCAGTCAAAATATTTGCTAGACAGTAAATGGACCATTTCAGCACATTAAGACAGTCTGAGAATCTTTTCAAGCAGGCGGAAATGCACAGATTAGAAAAGAATAAATTATTAAGGAAAAGTCAAAAATATTTGCAGTTTGAAATCGGCGTTAAACCTAATTTACCCTTTCTTTGTATGTGTCTCTGAACTGAGGAATGACAATAATACAGGTTTTTGGCACTGGAAAGTTATGCCTCTTCACATTTTGCACACTAATTCAATGGATATTCTCATGTTACATTTACTTGTAACACTTACCTGTCTGGCACTTAAGTACTATGAAAAAGAAAAAAAATGTCCACTGTACACTACCTGTTATTTAAAAGCTTTTAGCTTTCTTTAAAACTAAAACTCCTTCCTGAACAGATTAATTTACACTTGGGGTTTACTCACAGTGCTTTAATTTATCCTTCAACTCCTCTGCCTGTATGTATACATTTATCCACATATATTCCTATGTATCTGTATGTATTCCCACTGGAGTACTGCTTTCAGCTCTGAGGCCTCCAGCATAAGGAGGACATGGACCCAGAGGAGGGTCACAAAGATTACCAGGGGGCTGGAGTACCTCTCCTGTAAAGACAGACTGAGAGACTTGGGGTTGTTCATCCTGGAGAAGAGAAGGCTCTGAGGAGACCTCACAGCACCTTCCAGTACCTAAAGGGGACTACAAGAAAACTGGAGAGGGACTGTTCACAAGGGCATGGAGAGATAGGACAAGGGGGAATGGCTTTAAAACGAAAGAAAGTAGAATTAGATTAGATACGAGAAAAATTCTTTATTGTGAGGGTGGTGAGGCACTGGAACAGGTTGCCCAGAGAGGTTGTGGATGCCCCATCCCTGGAAGTGTTCAAGGCCAGGTTGGATGGGGCAACCTGGTCTAGTGGAAGGTGTCCCTGACCATAGCAGGAGGATTGGAACAAGACAATCTTTAAGGTCCCTTCCAATCTAAATCATTTTATGATTCTACATAGAACTGTGAACATGAGAAGGTACCTTCTCTGTGAGAGCAACTAGAGCTTAGATTTGGTCAGGGACAAATGTTTCAGAATGGCTACAAGAACATTTAAAATGATCTTTTCCTCAATATATTTCTATCTTATAAAAAACCCAAAAAGAGTGATATATTGTACATACTAGATCCATATGTTCATGCACTTAAATTAAAATGTATTGGTTTAACAGAATGAAAACCATCTTATTTTCTTTGGTCAATTACTTAAAATCAGAAGGATTATTTCACAGATTTTTTGGGAGCCTTCCATACTCACACACAGCACAACAAAGTATGATTTGCAACCTGTTTACAGTGCACAGCCAATACAGTGTGCTAACCAGAAGGAAGCAAACCACTGTAGCTGATTAACAACCTGAAACTATTGTTGGATACTTCTATATTTTTGCTCTTCTTGTTCTGATTTGCCACACAATAATAATAGCAATAAGTAACTTGGCATTTCCATAATGTTATTCTTCCTTAGCTCAGAATGGTTCTTTTCAGGTTTACTTCAGATAAAACAGGCCAATTCCCAGCAGACTGAGGGCAATCAGGCCAGAACTACTCATTCAAGACTTCATTTTCAAATGTGTTCTCGATGTTATCAGTTGCACACAACCCTACCTTCACCTGCTCTTAATTCCTCTGAGTAAATGGAGCAAGAGGAAATCTCTGGCTTGGGCATGAACTAGCTCTGAGAGAATATACTACTGACCTTTTGTTGGTGTAGTCTTTAATTTACCATTTGCTAATAACTAATCCTGTAGGTTAACAACCAAAAAAGAGAAAGCCAGTTAAGAAGTGGAATGTGAAGATAAACTAGGTTTTAGAAAATATAAACCATTTCTTACCCATGCAAATAATACATGTGCATTGACCACCGTACTCTTAGGCTCAAAGATCTTCTGCAGCACAAGTGCAAATCACATCAGGTTATTCAAAATATGTCTGATTTAACAATTTTCATGTGTTCAAAGTGTTTGTAATGCAATCGTGTGTTACTATAACCTCTGTCTCACAAGGCTTCTATTGAACTTACTGATAAACATTTCCTTTCCTCCTGGAAGAGGACTGAGACCTATGCTAAGGGCTTTGGAAAACCTAGTAAACTGGGGATTGCATACAAGTTTTTTATAGGTGCAATTAAGTCTGTGAGCACTGAAACAAATAAGGTCAGGTTTATGGTGAGTTTGTGCCAGGGTCAGATGGATCCTCGGGGGATCTTGGCAGTGCAAGCTCAGACTGAACCTTTTGGCAGAGAAGTTAATGTTGCAGCATTTTCTTTAGCTGTCATGTTAACAGGCTCTCTTCTATATGGCTTCACATCCTCCCATTGCTATTGATCTTTTAGGGACATCACATGTCTCAGACTGTTAACTTGCTAACAAATACAGGAGAAGCAGTGGGGCCGCCAAAACAAAAAGCAAGATTCCACAAGCCTTGTTTCTTTAGGAAAACAGGGGTTAAGA
This sequence comes from Cephalopterus ornatus, assembly GCA_013396775.1. Taxonomy (NCBI): domain Eukaryota; kingdom Metazoa; phylum Chordata; class Aves; order Passeriformes; family Cotingidae; genus Cephalopterus; species Cephalopterus ornatus. The sequence goes on along the minus strand of VZRE01007296.1, from coordinate 83,495 downwards.
GAATATCTACTGAACCTGTCTGCTTCTTGATTCCCTGGATTTAAGTTTTGTCAGTAGGCTCAGGACAAAATACAGGCAATTCAGATAAAGTTGCATTCTGTTGATTGAATTGCTATTCCCGATCTAGCAATTCTTGGTTAGAGGCTTAAACTTCTGATTCCTCAGCTGGAAAATTTTGATTTCGTCATGCCTCACAACATAAGTTTTTAGGACACAGCTGATGTGCTTGGATCTACCTTCAGATGTAGAAAAGGATCTGAAAATGTTCTACATCAAAAAGGCAGGCTGTTAGGAACACAGCCTTTGCAGGATCTGTGTTGCCAGCAGAGGAAGACAGCAGAGAAGGAAAGAGTCTTGGGAGGAAATTGAGAGTTGAGACACATCTCTTGCTTTAGCAGGTTGAACCCATAGGAATTTCAATAGAGCAGCAAAACCTGTTGCCCACAGCGAGATAACTTTGAAGAAACAGTTGTGAATGGAAACCCATGGGAATTTCCTGTCCTTTAAGCAGGTTTTTCCTGTATAGGGAATAACCTGGCCCCTTATTACTACTCTCTTTCTTATTCTCTCCCATGCACACAGAGGACATAAATATTGTTGAAATGCCAGTCTTGATCATCATCAGCTGTTCACACTGTGGGAGCTACAGACTGCATTTTCACGTGCAACCCTTTCTGATATTATCCCAGGACATTTCACTGAACTCAAATGTGTCATAACAACATCACAGAACAGGCATGATGAAAGGATTAAAGGCAGAACTGTTGAATAAATTGTATTTTCCATAACAAACAAATAAATAAATAAAAAAACCTGTGTCTCTATTGATTTGAATTTGAATCTCATTTAGGTCCCAAATAGAAATAAATGGATATTAAAAAAAAAATCTGTTATTTCTACTGAGCTGGACAAGAAATAAAGTTTATGGTATCCTAAAAAAAAAAAGTTGCAGCAACATTTTTTGTGTGTGTCTTATTATTCTAAGCCCTGAGTCAAGTATAAATCTTTCCAGTGTTTTCCAATGGAAATTCCTTTTTCTGTCAATGACACTTGGAAATTTTGAAATAAAACAACACAGCTACCACCTTTTTCCTGAATATTTTCATATTGAAACATTTATCAGTGTTACCTTTGCCTGTAGTTCAATCAATTCTAGAAATTGGGATTTTCTAATAAAAACCAAAACATCAGTCATCACTCCCCTCTCTTCAAATGATGACACCTTGAATTTAAGATCAATCAGCTTCTCATCTCAATTTAGACGAGACCAGCATCAAGAGCTTAACTGACTCTGATGTTGTAGGGGTTTGGAATATCAAATCAAAGTCTTGAGTCCACTATAACCTTTGATCACTGGTGACCGCAAAATACTGTCCAGCAATCAAATGCAGATGTGAAACTTCATAACTTCACTCTGTTTCAGTCAAGTGAATGACTTCAGTTTTCAAATCTACTCTTTATGAGAATATGTTCTCTTTTATGATTTAGTATTATTCAGTGCTTTCTAATAAAGAATTCAAAATTGAATTATTTCTAATAAAGAATGAAGAAGTAAATTAGCAAGAGGGTTAGGAGGAAAGTCATTGTATAAGCTTTTGTAAAATAAAGTCACAACTGGTACACAATAAAACTATTTTCTTGCAAGTCTATGCTCCTTGCTACTAACATCTTTAAATCTGCTCCACTGAAAGAAAAGAAAACCTGTGCTGGTTTTGGCTGGGATAGAGTTAATTTTCTCTATATTAGTGGCTATTTTGGTGTTGTATTTTGGATATGTGCAGAAAACAGCATTGCTAACACAGGGATGTTTTAGTTGCTACCAAGCAGTGCTTACACAAGGTCAAGGCTGTCAGCAGGGAGGTGCAGAAGGAGTTCAGAGGGGACACAGGGGGGACACCTGACCCCAGCTGACCCAAGGGACATTCCAAACCATGGTTCATCATGCTCAGCATATAAAGGTGGGGGAGAAGAAGAGGGGGACATTCTGAGTGATGGTGTTTGTCTTCCCAAAGCGACGGAGCCCTGCTTTCCTGGGGATGGCTGAACACCTGCCTGCCCATGGGAAGCGGTGAATGAATTCTTTGTTTTACTGTGCTTGTGTGTGGCTCTTACTTTACCTGTTTAACTGTCTTTATCTCAACCCATGAGTTTTCTCACTTTTACCCTTATGATACCCACCAGGGTAGTGAGCGAACAGCTCTGTGGGGCTGAGTTGCCCGCTGGGTTAAACTACAAAAATCTGAAATATTCAAAAGTAACACCCATCATCTAAATATAGAGATTTACATCCTCAGCCATATTTTCAAAGACTTTTATTTCCAAGTAGTAATACAGTGGTGCTGAACCAAAATTCTACTGGGGGAAGGAATGGAAAGACACCTTTTTGATCTTCAGGTTCAATCATACTTCAGTGGAGTTCAAGAAAATGACAGAGGACTTTTCATAATGGATTTAATTGATGACTCTTATTAAAAGACAATTCCAGTATCTTACTTCACTGATGTTTAGAAACTGTTTTATTTCTAGCCTTAATGTGTTTAAAGGTAACATCAATTTATTCTGATGCCACTATTTCTTTTAGAATAAAGAGCTCCTCACAACTCTCATGCTGATCCCCAACACATACTTATAACCTCCCATCTCACCTCATCATAGTGTTCATTTTGCTAGGAAACATAATCTTCACTAAGTATCACCAAGATTTGTCCCTACAAGACTTAAATGCTTCCTGCATGTACCATGACTTGGTTTGATGATTGAATTACTCTATCAGTAGCATGTGATAATTTAGGAATAAGTAAATTTTGAGTGCATATGGAAATTTAAGGGAATGATATGCTGTACTTTCTCAGTGGTAAAGACTAACTTTATTGTCCCGTGCATCATAATCAGCTGACTTTTGCATTCAAACGCCACAAAAGTTGGTAAATAAGAGAACTAAAGATTATCGTCTGATAATAGTCATAGGAATAAATTCGTAGTATGTTAAATTTCTTTTTACGATTCCACATAATTAAACATAATTTCAACAATTGCTATTTATGGTTTTATGCTGTAAAAGTAATGAATTCAATGTCTTTTGTGTGGAGAACACAGTAAATGCTTTTCCAAGTACTTATGTGACACATCAAGGTTGGGTCTCTTGGTTGATTTTAACCACATCTAAATAGGAAAATAACAATTTGGAGAGAGGTATTCTTTGTCCTGTGGATAAAAGTTGGTGAGTACTACTGGTAGGAGGAGTATTCTCATTTTTGCTATCTCTAGAGGGAAACTCTATCTCAGCATGATAAGTCAGCAAGTTTCCTCTTTAGACAAAGGAGATTTTGGAATACATTATTACTAAATAATAAATACATTTGCTATATCTTTGACAAATATTTGACAGAGGAATCATACAGACATCTGGTGAGTATCTCTAGGTTTTATTCTTATCTCTATCTTGTTCTGATCTACCTCGGTGAAAGTGCAGTGTGACCACATTTACAGCAGTGGGGCTGTACCCCAGTAAACCTGAAGAAGTTACCTATGAGCTGGATCTTCAGACTGCTGTTTGTTGTTTTAAATTTTAAAAGAGGTCTGAAAAATCCATAGTTCTCTTAGAATTGCAGTCAATAAAATTTCTGTTCAAATGGAACATACCACAAATGCTGTGTGTTTCAACACAAATCCTGCACCAATTCCAATCGTGCCAGTTTCCAAAAAATCAGTGTAAACTTTTTGAAGTTTTCAAGATGGGAGAAACTTGTATCAGAATAAAAATGTCAGTATCAGTGTGCGCTTTGTGCTATATCCATTTTGTGGAATGTGTCACACTGTTCCTGGAATAAGTCCTGCATATCCTGCTCAAATATGATCTCAACAGCCACCTCAGCACATTGCCCTGTTGCTTGACTCAATGAAAACCATGTCGGGAGAGGGGCTAGATTGCCTAGTTGCTAAGTAGGACCCATGGGGGATGGTCACAAATCCCACTCCAATAGTTTATAACTCTACTTCATTTGCACGCTGAGGCTACATCTTAAAAGTCTTATGCCTGAGTCAGAGTTTTCCCATAGTATTAAGGTTTATCCAGCTGACTGAAACATCTGTAAGAGCATCCAAAGCTCTCAGAGAAGAGAGTGGGAAATGAAATTCAAAGGCTCTCTCCATCCCTGCGTATTCATGTATGCCTTGGAACCCATGCCAAGGATTTGGCTCATTATTGGCTATAGCCTTATTAGTGATTTCTTTTGCAGAGAATGACACACATTCTGAGCACACCTAAGTCCATTCTGCCTTTGCCCTGAAGGTAGCTTATTCTCTTCTTAAACCTGTCTTCGGATAGTTTGAACAAATAGTAGTTCAGACTAGTTATGACCTGGTTTTGCCCTGTTTTAATTGTCTTGCCAGTTATCTGGGCTTCTAAAATTTTTCTCACATGATTCACATGTCTTTCTTCTGCCCTGCATGCCAATTGTATGTGTGTGAAAGGAAATGTACAGCAGGATGTAGCCAAGCTCTTTCCCTTAACAGAGAATTATAATATTTCAAAGTTATATTGACACTTGTCTTTACTACAAAATGTGCAGCAGTGGTTTTCTTTCTCGTTTCATATTTGTATTAGGTCTTTTGCATCAACAGTGTAGCTGTTGCATTAATTTGGTGGGGAATTCAGTAGTATGACAGTTTCAGATGGCATATCTTCTTCACCCAGGGCATGCTAGTATCTTACTGATAATTATTAGTAGTTTTCAAAGGGAACTTTTTACTGAGTAAAAAGCAATGGAAATGGAACAATATCTCTAAAACAAATCTAAGTCTAAAATTTAACTGTAATAATTACTATGATGATAATAGTGTATTAAATTCAAGAAATGAGCAATCAGCACAATTATGGACCCCTAAGAGTTTTTTATTAGTGATGCCATGTATGGAGGACCATTCTGAAAAGGGGGCATCTTTTTAAGTATTGTACTAAGTATCAAAGTTCTTAAGCCAATCTACAGCCTAAATGGAGTAGTCAGAGAATGATAAGTGAAGTGACTTCTCTGATTAAATTCACATGAGGGGGTTGTGGCAGAACCAAGAATAAGAGCCATGTCTCCTGCATCCTACATCGGTGGTTCACATATTGTGCTGCACTGTCTTTCTGTTCCTTTTAAGGTGGTTTCCAGACTCCACACAGCATCTATGCTGTAGCCACTTTGGATTGTCATTCCTGAAATGCAGCATGACTGCACAAAGCAGCACCAAACCAAATGCCAGGTAGAGTGTCAGGAAAGAAGGACAGTTTATGCAGCCGGCATTGGAAAGTCCTCAGTTTTTTCAATTAGTAAGCTAAAAAACAAGGGAAAAATACCAGGTTCCCAATGCATCATTCTTCCCCTGCAGAATTGCAGGGAAGAATTGCACAAAGATTTGGAAGGGAGTATGAACTGTTCAGTGTGGAATACTGCTATTACACAGACACATTAGAATGAATGTAGCAGGAGTACCTGGAAGCAACAAATAATACAACATATTCTCTGCTACATCACTTCATCATCGACTTAAAATTTTGAACTATAAGGGAAGAATCAGTAGGATATCAGATAGATTTTCAGAATTTGTAAGTATCTTCTCCTGACCTGTTTCTCAGTAATAAAATAGTGTGTCTTATCTGAACAATCCTAGCTCAAGAATGAAGTTGCCATTAGCTTCAGGATCAAGCATTCATTAACCTTGTTCAAAGGCAACAGTCATCCCTACAGGACAGTTCCAAGAGAAGTAATAAGGATCTGATATGGCTGTGTATATGTCTAGAGCTCACATGAAAACAGTCTCTGTGTCAGTAGATAATTATTTTGTACGAGTTCTGGAAGTTGGCCCAGATAAACAAAGGCATTTAGCAGTTGAAGCTACAGTTGTTTAATGCTGAAATATTTTACAAAGCCTTTTCCAAGAGCTGTCAACTCTTTCAGGCTGACCTATGGCAAGCTGGAATAAGATGGTGCATGTTTTATTTATGGTGTTCATTTTTATCTGTTCACATATTCATTGTTTTGATAGACAGTGCAATCTTTGAAGGATTTTTGTGGAAAGACGCCTTTCCATTACTAAACTGCCTTTCGAGATGCAGTTTATGGCAATGGTCAGATGTTGAGCCCACTCAGGACAGTACCCACAGAGTGAAAAGGTCTCACTAATAAAAATACTCTGCTGTCTTTTAACCTCTCGTTGTTATCCCAGGAAAAGGGTGGAGATTTTCTATGATGAAGGCTGCATAATGCTAATCAAAAAGGGCAAAGGAATGAAACTCCATTTTGGCACACAGATGTAGGAGAGACAGCTCAAAAGAAGCCTCTGTGTCAAAGAGTTTTTCCTTTGGGGAACCAGAGATGTGAGGTGTTAAAGATTCTGATAAAGAGGGAAAGGTATTGCAGACCTTAGAGCCTGGAAAGCACAACACCTCTGTACCACCCTGACACAATAGTAATCTGACATCAGGTCCAAAGAGAGCATGCCAGTTCTGAAAACTATCTAAGGTAATGTGTCACTGAAAAAGAGATTTCAGGCACCTCTAAGATATATGTTTTCTACACTATACTCACAAATGCATTCATGGTACTGCCAACATAGATCTGTTAAATCCAACCAAGACCTTTAGAGCTGTAAGCCCTTCATTCCAGTACTTAGGGGAGAAACAGGATTGCTCCATTCCTTCCCATCTGGTAGACACATGGGGCAGGTCTGGGTGTAGTAAGCAGGGTCAGGTAAACAGAACACAGCATATGGCAAGAAGGGCACAGCTTTCCTTATGTGTAGAGGAGTAGTAAGGATGCAGGCTGTTTCCCTTCAGCTAAAAGTCAAAAGGACCTGTCTCCTCAGCAATGAAATTCCTAGTATTCCTAGCACAGAATCCATCCTTTAAGGAATTACTCAGTCCTTAATGTAGAGAAATGCAGTCGTTTGGCCAGAGCCACAACAGGTTGGCACTTAGCTCGTATTTTAGCTCGTGCAGAAAAAGAACTGGGGTTTATGCCTTTTGTCAATGCAGTGTTTAGAGGGTCAGAGATGAGACAGGATCTCAAGTTTCTTGTCACGTATGTCAGTGCTCAGGCCTTGGGGGGAAAAAGGCCAAGAGGTACTGATGGAGACATCTTCACTTGGATATCTCCAGGACAGTCAGAGACTGACAAGTAACAGCCAGGGAAAAGTTAAAATTTAAAACCTCGTAATGTGATCTGCTTCGTGGCTTCTCCTCTCCCCCGTGTCAAGCCATATTCACTTCTCAATTGTCGTGGTGGAACTCCAGTGTAACGTTACTGAAGTCCTTCATATTAATTCATATGTGCTTTGGTAAGAATTAAATTCAAATACAGCTCTCAAAAAGTAGTATTTGCATATCTCACTAGAGCAAATGAATTGCACTGAGTCACCATGAAAATTGACTGGGTAAGCTAAATGCATAGTTTGGCTAGAGTCAGCAAGCAGGATACTTTGTCTCCACTCCCACAGACAGAAACCCACACCAAGATTTTTTGGTGTGCAAATGAGCCTGATTTACTTTGATTATAAAACAGACTCATAGCTTAATAAAAGAAACCAAATTGCCTTAACTTGCATGTGCATGTGGAACCTCCATAAATTATGGTCATATATAATGAATGAAATAAAGCCTCAAAAGTTACATGAAAGCAAATGTTCCAATCAAACTTATGCTATGGTGCAAAGCTGAAGTGACTTCACCAATCCCAGTGAAGTTTCCCTGAGTTTACATTGGCTTAGCTGAAAACAGATTTTCCTCATTAGCATTCAGCTGAAACTTTCACATGACAAGCAGCATCAGGAGGCTGATTTTTAAAGGTGCAGCTTTCTTCACATTACATATAAGATTCTTGCTCCTTGTGCAGCCTGAAAATAACATCTTGGAAAAACGTCACCTCTGAAGGGGACTCACGAACCTTTAACATCTTGTGTCGTCGTATACTTCTACATGTGTGCCTGACATATCTAACAGTCCCCTTTTCTTGGGTACGACATACCCAGTTCCGAGCACTGATGAATATCCAATTCCACCTGGCTTTCTGCTCCCAGTATTTTTTTCAGGGAAGACATGTAAAATCTCCACCAAATTATGAGTGTTGACTTTTTCTACTAAGAGTTGAGAGCATCTCTTTCAAACTTCCTAAGGCAATATGGTTAGAGCAAAAACATAACCCTGTTTTAAAATTCAGCATTCATCACAGCCATTGCTCAAAGTCTCAGTCTGACAAAAATGACAGAAAATCTGTGAAACTCCAGCCACCATGTATTTAACATGCCAAGGGGCTGGCACTGCTGCCATGTGCTAGAGGTTTGCTTCCCAAAGGGAGGGTGAGCATTTACAGGCAAGCAAGTGGTTGCTCCAGCACAAATGCAGGAGGCAGGAGGCTGGTGTAAGCCCACCCCTCCAGCAAGCAGAGTTGAGAAATAACCCCAAAGATCATCACCTGTGCGGATGCCCCTTGCAGTGACTGTAACACTACAACGGCTCCAGCTGCAACTTACACGTTCCTCAGCGTCTGAGTCACTGGGGTGGTTTACGAAAGGTGTTTATGAGCCTGGCACAGAAATGATTTCTGCTGTTTCTTGTGAATTAAGCGAACTCACCATCACACAAAGTGTTCCTCTCTTGCCCATGGTTTTTGATTCTGATGTTTTGAGCCCTTTTGACAGGAGAAGATAAATCTTAACTCCATTTTCATGTCTACCTCTGAGCAATGGCTATGCGTGGGAGTAACTGCAGGCAGAAATTTTGACCAGAGTTAGATCAAGTAAAGTCACTTCAGATTCACTTTTCTCTTTCTCACACACAGGAATGCTCCTGTAGAAGGATGTTGTAATAAGGGTGTGACACACAGGAATGTCAGGAAAAAGATGAACTGGGTGGTTCCTCTTTTCTAACATATAGAGATCTAGGGTAAAGATTTAAAAAAATATTGTTCTTTCCTGATGCTAGAGGTGGAGAAAACTATTTCTGGGGGCCATGCTAACCTCTGAAGAAGCTCACAGCTCTCATACCTCATAAGAAATTTTAATTGCTGCCATGAAAGCTTGTCCTAGGTCACAGCAGCTGCCTTCTAGAGAGGTGAAATTCTCACCCCACACAGAGCTGGAAACTTCGACAGGAGGCAGGAGCATAGCAGGAACTTGACAGATTCAGCTTCTTAAATAACCAAAATACTTCAACACATAAAATCTGGTAGTCAGAAACACCTGCCCAGTGTTGCCAAAGAGTGCTGCCACATTCCCTCTGTGCTGGGTCTGCAGTGGGCAGCCAAAGCAAGGAGCAGCTGTCTGCCCTCGAGGGAAAACATTGTGAACGATGCTTGTTCACACTCCTTTTTAGTCTCAAAAGCATCTATTTACTGATGTTTAAAAACACACAGTGGAAGATATAAGTGACTGCCACATCCTCTTTCTCTCTGAGCACTGCTTTTATCACAACAGGGGCTGGGTTAAGGCTGCCATTGCACAATGGGGAGTGCAGGGCTCCATTCTTCAGAATAGCTTCATTAAGGAAAAACATAAACAAACACCTCCCTGGAAAGCGGCAGGCTTTTTGTTTACTGTCTCTCCAGAGTTTCCAGCTGAGAAGCAACTCAAACCTTACTCTGTTTTGTGGTTTAATGCTGTTTTTGGTGAGCTTAGCATCATGAAGGAAGGTTTGAAGCTCTTCTCCTCTACCCTGAAGTCATGACTGAGACCCTTTTCCAGTGCTGAGAGTGGGGTAGAAGTAATCAATCCAGTTCCAAGGTGAGCATGTGATGGGGACCATCATTTTAATCTGCTCACAAGTTACAGACATGAAGCAGCAGTAAAGAGGAGTGGCCAGGAGGACTGACCCTCCTTAGAACTTAAAATCCGTTCTTCCTGAGAAAAAGAGAATAAACAAAATTCAGATGTTCGTATAGCAATATACTTTGCTTCTCCTTTCCAACAGGACCTTAGGTTAGGCTGTGTTGTGGATGTCACACTCGGGAGGTAAAGTGGGGCAGACAGCAAAGGCACGTCTGACTCCCAGCTAATGACAAGAGACTGTAATCTCCCTTTGTACCCACTCACTGCAGAGGAGACACGGTGAAATAACACCATCTCCAAGTGGAAACCATGCCCAAACTTCTGTGAAAACTGATTAGGAAGAGGAAGGAGGACAAGGGAGCTAGGGAACATGTTTTGAGCTGAAACAGTTGAAGTAGACTTGATGAATTAATTTTGGATGTCAGGTCAAAATATAAGCCAAGTAAAAGTAAGGGAATCTTGAGATGAGGGACAACTTGGAGCAGGTTCTGGGATTTCTTGGTACCGAGCCAGGGAGGAGTTTGTAGCCTTGGAGCCAGCTCTACCCTCTTCTTGACAGAGGGCAGCAGTACACTGTGAACTGGTCAAGGGATCATATCCCACTCTGTTTCATAGTATGAAACCTTTGGGAGCTGCTGAATCGGGCCAAAATAAGAGCACAGGTGCAATGAGGAGTTTTTGTCAGACATGTGCCCTAATAGTGTGGTTTTGCTACAGCAAAAATATCTCATCGACAAGTACAAGGAGGACAGCCCATCATAGCAGCCTTTCACACCTTCTGGAAAGCCATCTCAAGTGATTCCTGGTGATAAAACATTTCATTTTCTCCAGTTAGGGTCCTTAGATGATCAGATCAGATTTCATATAGATAAATTGCAGCTAGCTAGATAGAAAACAGTAAAATACTTCACTTGACGCTTCCAATTTCAAGTTCAACTCAATGTCACAGAAACAGCCTTGCTCAGAAAATATCTTTGAATCAAGATACTTAGTGCTTCAAGTACATCCAACAAGATCTATCTAAATAGCAGCATTAACTAAATGATAGTGTGTCCAGCCTCTGTGTGCAATAAAGAAGAAAGCACAGATTTTCTGCTTGACTGTGTTTGACTCTTGGATGAAATTTTTCATCTGTAATTCTAGACTTCAAGATTTTTCCCCAGAAGTGGGTGGCAAACTTTGACTCACAATCTATAAGTTTCTGCAGCAGTTTTAATGTGCTGCAAAAACTGAGCTTTAAAACAAAAGAAAGAAAAGCAATGAGTCCCAGTGCACAGGACCCAAACTGTGTGTTTACAGGCAGGTAGAGAAACCCCCTCATAATGGAAAAGATACAGTAGCAACCAAATTTTCATTTAAACAAACATCAGATACTAACCAGCTCACTCTTCCAGATAACATCCATGACTTAGTGAACTGTTGCAAAAGCATAGTCATTGTGTTGCTAAAAGAAAGTGAATGTTCAGTTTAAACACAGCTGCAAAAATACCTGGGAAGAAACCTAGAGCTTTGAGTCTCATATCTTTGTCAAAATGAAGTGCAATGACAAGTAGGACGAACAGCATGAAATACTTTCACATTCTTCTCGGTCACAGTTTGCATTGTACGTGTAAACAATCATGAGACTTCTTGTTTTTTAGCTAAATCTTACCAAACTAGTTGTCCATAAATTTACAATGTAGAAACAATTCAAATGAACTTCTGAATCAAGCTGCTAGTGAAGTTTGCCCTTCTGCAAATCAAAGCCCTCAAACCTGCATAGCCTTTCTCAGATTTTAACTGGAAGTTTGAGGCACCCTTGTACAGTAAGTTATTCCACTTGTCTTTCTTTTTCATTCAAAGGAAAACAGACTTTCTGCACTAGAGTCTGTGCAGAGCCCTCTGAAATGGAGGGAAAGACTCTCCATCTGAGATTAGTTCAGTTGGTTAAAACTTGGTGCTAATAATTCCAAGGTCATGGGTTCCATCTCCTGTATGGGCCATTCACATAAGAGTTGGATTCAATGATCTTCGTGGATCCCTTCCACCTCAGAATATTCTGTAATTCTGTGATCTGTGCCTGTGCTAACCAATGAGTTGAGAAAAAGTGAAAGCACAACAAACTTTATCACTCATATGCTTTCTGTCCATATTAGTGGCTTGGGCTTGGCGTTGAATACTTGTGGCTTCATTTCACATGAGAAATGTATGTGACTAATGGTGGGTGTCTCAAATGAAGGCATCTGCATCTGCACAAGTCACTTCACTTGCTGCCACAGAGAACAGAGAATTAACCACTACAATTCCCACAGAATGCATGTGATGCAGCTCAAGCAGAGGACTATGTTTGGCCACATGAACTTGACTGTATTGACACAGTCCCTGATAAAAGGCTAGCAAGTACGCTGGATAGACTTGGGCAAAAGGATGCCATCCAGAGGGACCTGCACAGGCTTGAGAGGTGGCCCCATGCAAACCTTATAGCAAAGGCTAAGTGCAAGGTCCTGCACTTGGGTCAGGGAACTCCTCAGTATCATACAGGCAGGGTCATGGATGAACCAAGAAGGACTTGGGGATATAAGTAGACAAAAAGTAGATATGAGCTGGCAATGTGGACTCACATCCCAGAAAGCAAACTGCACCCTGGGCTGTGTGGGCAGCAGGTCAAGGGAAGTGATTCTTCCCTTCTACTGCACTCTCCTGAGACCTGCCACCCCATCCTTCAAGTACTGCATCTAGCTCAAGTCTCCAGTACAAGAAAGACATGGACCTGATAGAGAGGGTCCAGGGGAGGACCACAAAAATTATGGGAGGGATGGAACACCTTTCCTATGAAGAAAGGCCAAGAGAGTTGGGGTTGTACAGCCTAGAGGAGGGAAGGCTTTGGGGAGACCTCCTTGCAGCCTTTTATGTATAAAGGGGCCTTATAGAAGATGGAAACAGACTTTTTACTGGAGCCTGTACCAAAATGACAAGGAATATTGGCTTTAAACTAAAAGAATGAGAAAAGAACATAATTTTTTACGATTAGGGTAACAAGACAGTGAACGAGGTTTACAAGAGAAGTTCTGAATGCCTCATCCCTGCAAGTGTTCAAAGTCAGGTTGGACAGATCTTTGAACAGTTTGATCTAGTGAAAGATGTTCCTGCCCATGGCAGAGCGAGGTTGACTAGATGATCTTCAAAAGTACCTTCCAACCCAAACCACTATGCGATTCTATGATAAGTAGCTTAGATGTAGGAACTACAGGACAGATGAATTCCTTCCACAATCTCTGTGCTAGGCTGAGAAGTGTCAAGGCTGAAGCACCTGACAGTATGTGGGTCTATAATGGTCAAGATAGTTGAAGTCCAGGCTGTGTAAAAAAAAAGTTTAAACTCATGTTAAGGTATTCAACATGCTTAGAATTTGCTTATATGAAAGGCACGTTTGGTTTGACAAAGGTTTAGAGGGATGGATAGGTCCTGCAACTTCCCCATGAGGGGAAGAGGAGGGGGCAGACATTGATCATGTAGTGACCAGTGACAGAACCTGAGGGAATGGCCTGAAGTTGTGTCAGGGGAGGTTTAGGTTAGATATTATGAAAAAGTTCTTCACCCAGAGGGTGATTGGGTGCTGGAACAGGCTCTCCAGGGAAGTGATGACAGCACCAAGCCTGACAGAGTTCAAGAAGTGTTTGGACAATACTCTTAGGCACATGGTGTAACTCTTGGAGATGGTCCTGTGCAGTGCAAGGAGTTGGAGTTGATGATCCTTATGGGTCTCTTCCAACTCAGCATATTCTGTGATTCTGTGTTAGTCCAGTCTTAATCTGCAAGTAAACATGCCCTCACTACCTTCAGTACACTTCTGAGCAGATACCAAATGCATACAACCAGTCAAACTAAAATTACCTTCTCCCTTTTTGGCATTACCTGATTAGATATTTGCCATTCTATCTGTATTGCCTATACCTGCAGTAGCCTTAAAAGTCTGTTCTGATCCCTGTACATGTGAAGACAACTACATTTTCAACACAGCAGCACCGTACATGATGGCCTTGGTTCCTAATGCCAAGAAATAGTAAAGCTGTGAGGAATGCTTGTCAACACGTCTGTTCCACTCCTGAGAACATAATCACCATCCACCTTTACATCAGAATTAAAGGACAAAACTGCATTTGTTGGGAAAGGAAGTAAGTGGGTAACTACTGAAGTAGCTTCTGGTTGTAGTGGGCAGAACAAGAATAATGAGTTCAGCTTGTGGCAAGGAAGATTTACGTCAGACATTAGGAAATACTTTCTAATGATAAGAACAGCAAAGAACAGGAACTGCCTGAGGATGCTGTGACACCTCTACACTGGAGGTCTTTCAAAACAAGTCAGACATACATTTATCAGGAGTGGCCTGGGTATAGAAGAGCCTGCCTTGGGTATCTGTACCTATCAGATAACCTCCTTTCAGCTTGATGCTGATACCATTAACACTAGTTCCCTATAATCTTGTTTTGGGGTTGTGGAACTGAAACAAGAAATAAACTAATGAGACTCTTTGGATATTATTCTTAGCAGAAAGCTTACCGGAAAGCAGGGAAGTCTCTAGGAAGATCTCAGGATCTTGAAGCCCTCATCAAGTCCCTCTAGGTAGCAGAGAATTATGATTATATTCTCTTACTTCACTCAGGTGAGACCCATGAGGTGGCGGCCATGACCCTCAGGCCATTCAGTCACCTGATGTTTGAGTTCTAGGACATTACCAAGCCGCATGCAATGGAAAAGGGTGGAAAAATCTCTCAGGCATATTTCAGACAACACACAGGGAGCACAGTGATCTCTCATGAGCTACTAATATACCTAACCTGATACTGCCTGGGAAAATGAAATTCCACAAAACGAAATGTCAGTGTTTTCACCCATGAATGGATGACAGTTATACAAAATAAAAGGCATCATAAGCAGTACTGCACTTAGAAGTGTAGAGGCAACTATGGGAAAATTTTGTGTTATGAAAAATATACACATATAAAATCTAGCCAGCAATAAATAACATTCCAAGTGCTTTAGCTTTTTGCCTGTCATTCCTCTGCCAGGCAGGAAGGACTTCTGGGACTGATACAACTCAACCAGACACAGAGTTTATCTCTAGATTCTCTATTTCCTTTTGTGAAAGGATAAAGAACAGGGTTTATATGTCTTCTAATTTTTTAGTCTTGGTTATTTCCTACACACATATGCTTTCACTTCCTCCTTCATCAGTAGATAATTTCTTACATCAAGTTGCTGAAAGGCTCTGCCAATTTATAAAATTTTAGAATATTTTAAAATTAAAAAAAAAAAAAAGAAAAGAAAAGAAAGCAATATGAAGTTCCAGTGGCCAGGAGAAACAATATACACACTGACTTCTGATTATCAGTGTCTTTGGTGAGTATGTGTCATATGTAATTGATGACCAGTCTTTGGCCTGGATTTTACTCACAGAGTAAAATAGCATTTTTTAATAAATTCAAATAGCAAATAAAGACATAAATACTAGCTTGTTCTGAACTATCCAGGAAAAAGGCAAATGGTCTCAGTCTCTACATAATTTATCAAAACATCTAAAGCCAAGTTTTGACTTGCTTTAGAATCTGGACTAATCCTATGAATGCCACACATAGTGAAGAAATTGCCAAAAACTCTTGACTCCCTCTCACAGGTGTATAGGGGGATTATAAGAAGCACTCAGCACTGGCCAAATCCTGTTCTACTGAAGTAAACAGAAGCAAAAATTCCCCACATAGAAGTCTGAAAATATAATAGTTCTGTGAAGGAGAATTAAGCTTAAGTGACATTTTCATTATCACAGTTTCACAGTGAAATAGAGTTGTTTCCAGTGAAAAGCCCAGACCAGTTTAATGTCACAGGGAAAACCAGAACAGGACCTTTTCCCTCACACCATATCTGGTGCTTACAGTAAGAATTACTTGTGTTTCTCCTTTGCCCTGCACTTAACATTTAACACACACTACACAAACATGGGTGGAACATTTTCCGAATAAAAGGTTTTTCAAACGCCAGTGGGCACGAGCAGTGAGAACCCAGAAGAATTGTCCATACTAGAGCTCCATCTAGCTATTAACTCATCTGTATCAAGCACTAGAAGCAACCTTGCAGATCGCTCACCTTGAAAATGCACATGGTTATCATCCAGCTGGACCAAAAAGAAACATATTCTTCTGTTAATGTGCAAATGAGCAGTGTCTAATAGTGCTAATCAATGTTGCACAGGAAAATAAAGGTGTCCTTAAAAAGATAATGGTAAGTAGCTGATGAGCAGAAGGGTTTTGTAGTGACTAGTTAGCCACCCCCTGTGCTGCCCACTGATGCCTCTGGACAGTTGTTTCATTAAGAGAAGCTCCACATTAAGCGATACTGCCTTTTCAAATAGAAAACTATCCAATTAAGAATCTTATTTCTTCTGAGCAGTCAAGTATGTAGGCTTAACTGAACTCATGATGATGACTAAATCTTTTTAGCCTTTGTAATATATTTTTACTGTGTGCCCCTGTGTGAGACGGAAACACTTAAACTGATAATGGCAACAGGGTGGGAAGGTATGTGTCAGGCAAAATGCTGTGACTAAACTCCCATTTGCAGTGAGGCAGCAAGCTCAGGCACTGGCAGGAAAAACATCTCATTGAATCAGCACTTCCCAAACCAGTGTGTGAAACCGAAACATGCATCAGTATTGCCAAGTTTTGCAGCAGAGAACAAAGGATGCCTGGGAGTTGAATTGGATCCTAGTGCTTAAAATCTTTCAGTATAGGATGCTGCCCTACTTCTGATTCTTTGGTTAGCTTATGTTGCATTGGCTTGGGTATCTCTCCACAGCACTACTCTACACAGTTGCAGACAGGCAGACTCCTACTTTTTTTATTCATCAAGTCTCCCCACATTTTACTATTCCTGCACTCTTTTATTCATTTTTAGGATAAGTAAATACACTCTGCTTAGATCTTATTGAGCAGCAATAATAGTCTGAGCCATGGGAGTGGGAACATTTCCCCATTTGTCTTGCCATGTTTTGCAAGGCACGCTGCTGAAGGGGAAAGTGCTTGCAGGGAGCTCAGTGATCTTGGCTTTACCCAGAGAAAATTCCTTGCTCACTAGGGAGATTTTGAGAAAAGAAATAATTCTGTGACCCTGTTACTGAGAAGCTTCAGGCTGGTGTAAAACCATACCTGCCAATCCTTTGCAAATGGCAGCCACTTTAATGCCATTTGAGAATATGCTTTAGATGTTCCTCTAGGACACTGCACATGTCCTGACTGGTGAAGCAATGCAGTTATTACAATTGACCTAGACTTAACCTTTGATCCTTGGAGAAGAGCTTTTAAGTCATTTTTTATTAGTCATCTCTTCTGGGTCATGCCTCTGCATCTTCCTCTGTCACAATCCTTTTCTAACTCACCTCCAGGACAGATGCTGGTTAGCTTCTGGCTGTATATGCCAAGGGAGAAATACATTCTACCTACTTCTGCTAATACCCCAAGGGCCCCACTTATCTTTCTAAAGGAAGCCTGGGAAAGTCTAGCAAAAGCAGGCAGGGCTGTGTTTTATACCTCTGAAGCCTTTGATGAGAATACGGATTGCAGCATGCAGTACAAAGTTGACTTAAGGATTGCCACAAGGCAGCTGACTCTGAGGGCAATCCAAGTGAGTAAAGCACTGCCTTGCTTGTTTGCTTAGAAACAGGGCTACTTCAGCAATCTCCTGGTACAGGGATACCCTTGTGTTTGCACAGAACCTTGCGGACTGGGGTCATTCCAGCCTGTCCTTGGAGGTGCAGGGGATAAACCAGTCAATCAAGGATGGCAAAGCTACATCCATTGCCATGTTCTGCAGGAGATACAGAAAGAACTACCCAGGCCCTGAATCTGTCATCTGGGGAGTTCAGTTTCCTGTGTCTTTTTCTCTGCTACTGCCAGCATTTCTTTACAAATCACAGCCTCAGGTATTACTACTTTCTTTTTGATTTCAATAAAGACCCCACTGGCTTCCCCAAGTCTTTTTCCTTCAAAAATACTCTTGACACGGTACAAGGGTGAACAGCCTTCACAGCCCTGTGGTGTACCTATCAATGTCTCCAAACAGCTGTGGTGGGTTGGCCTTGGCTGGACACCAGGTGCCCACCAAAGATGCTTTTATCACTCCCCTCCTTAGTTGCACAGGGGGGAAAAAATGTAACAAAAGGCTCATGGGTCAAGGTAAAGACTGGGAGAGATCATTCACCAGTTACCAAGGGCAATATAGTTTAATTTATTCCCAGTCAAATCAGAACAGGATAATGAGAAATAAAACCAAATCTTAAAGCACCTTCCCCAACCCTCCCTTCTTCCTGGCCTCAACTTCACATAACATTTTCTCTCCCTCCTCCCTCCCAGCGGTACAGGGGGGTGGGGAATGGAAGCTATGGTCAGTTCATCACTCATTGTCTCTCTCTCTCTCTCCTTCCTTCTCAGGGGAATAACTCCTCACATTCTTCCCATCCCCAGCGTGGGGTGTCTCCCATGGAGGCAGTTCTCCTTCAACTTCTCCAGTGTGAGTCCTTATGACAGGTTGCAGTTCTTCATGTACTGCTCTAGCATGGTCCTTCCCACAGGGTGCAGCTCTTCAGGAACAGGCTGCTCCAGTGTGGGTCCCTCATGAGATCACACGTCCTGTCAGCAAACCTTCTCCAATGTGGGCTCCTCTCTCCACAGGGCCACAGCTTCTGACAGAAGCCTCTTCCAGCACAGGTTTCCCATGGGGTCTCAGTCTCCTCTAGGCACCCACCTGCTCCAGCATGGGGTCCCTCATGGGCTGCAGGTGGATCTCTGCTCCCCTATGGACCTCCACGGGCTGCAGGGGCACAGCTGCCTCACCACGGGCTGCACCACAGTCTGCAGGGGAATCTCTGCTCTGGTGCCTCCTCCCTCTCCTTCTCTGACATGGGTGTCTGCAGGGCTTTTTCTCTCTCATATTCTCTCTCTGTCTGCTGTTGAGTAGCAATTTTTTCCACCTTCTTGAATCTGTTATCCCAGAGACACTACCACCATCAGTGATGTTCTCGGACATGGCCAGCGGTGAGTCTGTCCTGGAGATGGCTGGAATTGGCTCTGTTGGACACAGGGAAGGCTTCTGGTAGCTTTTCACAGAAGCCTCCTCCATAGGTCCCTGCTACCAAAACTGTGCCACACAAACCCAATGCAATAGCAAAGGGCTCAGACATAGACACAGGAGCTTGCAGGGCTGAGGAGAATGGGAACTCTGAGCATCTCACAGGACATCACGTCTCCTGAGTGGATGGGATCATGATAAAGTGCTGCAGAGAGCTGCAAGCCCCAGCAGACTTTATTGATCTGCACTCTCCTGTGTTCTGGGATAGAGCACACTTCCCTGCCAACCTCCTGATGGTAGGCCCAGCTCAGGAGCCTCAACATGCTTCCTGACAGCAGGCCGTCATCCATCACTGCCACGGCATGCTGTAGGCAGGCGTTGCCTCATTCGTGTTCAGCTTCAGAGATGAAATTCTCCCCAGGCTCTTTGACTGACTTCTCCCAGTGGTTTCCTAATGAGACCAACCCATTGCTGCTCTTCCTGCCTTGGGAATGTCCTCTGGGGATGATTAAAAACATTTAGCTTGCTACAATATTCAAATCAAATACTTAAAGCCTGATCAATGCTTAGTAGTGACTCTGCTCATTTTCAGGACTTAGAGATCTCAGAATCTCAAGAGGGTACTTTTTAACGGCAGCATTATCTTGGGTGCCACAGCACACACTGGGGGAAAAATATGGAAAACACACCAGGCATACAGATGGCTACAGACACAACTGTAGTATTGTGGACTGTGATAGACCTAATACATAAACCATACAGGACTAAAGCACACAGTGCCTTGACCCAGCTGTTAATGGAACTGGGATCCTCAACACTTGTGACATGGGTTGTTATTCCAAACCCAAAGAAATAATTCATTACTAACCACACACCATTGGACTTTCGTTTTAAACAAAAGAGATGAGAAGCACTGTTAGGTAAACTCTACTGTCCTGACTTGATTTTAACACAGTGGATTCCAACCTAGATCTGCTCAAGACTTCTCAGAGGCAAAACAGAATTGTGTGCCCCATTAGAGACAGGTGAGAGCTGGCTTCTCTGGTTGCAAGAGATGGATGTGGTAGGGAAGAGGCTGTGCAGGGCTGCAGGACTGTCCCAGGGGGATGCAGCTGAGGTGATGAAATGCACTGAGATAGTAGTGTTGCTTTTCCTTCCCCTTCCACTCCTCCCATGACTCCAACTTACCTGTCCTGTGTCCTGATGTACAGTAACTGAGCACCAGTATCATCATCATTTTTGTACCCAGCTGTCACTGCTTTGCTGTGACAGTGCCTGACACTGACCCTAATTCTCACCCACAAACTCTAGTGGGAAAAACAGCTCCAAAAACTGAGCCAAAGCACAGAGTCTGAGAAGCAGAGGTTTGATCTCGTGCCTGTTGAAATAATAAGTATTCACACCGGTCTTGGTGGATCTGTGAACCAATCCCCACGTGGAAGCCTGCTTGTTTTGAGTCCATTCCTGGGAGAGTAAATGATGATATCAGCTGCTTTGGGGTTTTTTGCTTACTGTTTTGTTTGGGTTATTGGCCATGAGAAACAATCTCATTCACATCACAAACATATGCATAAGACTCCCAACCCACTCGCGCAATTTGTTTATTTTTCTCAAAAACAACAGAGGGCAAAGAGCTGCCCTATTTTAATGTGCTAGGTCATAGTCGAAAGAATCAATTAATATTTCCCTGTAAGGGCTAGTATTTATTATATGAACCAACTATCAAATTAATCTGACAAGTTAATCCATTAACCTAACCTTCATCTAATAAATACCAAAGAGAACAAATTCCTATTGATCTTAGCTGTCACAGGGACTTCGGACTCTTTAAATTCAGTACTGCCTGTAGCTAATGGGACCATCAGAGTTAAACCCATCACATACTCTGTCTGCTTTCTCATGTCTTATAAATAATTCCCTGAGCTGTTCCTCTTATCTGCTCCAGCCACCTCTTCATTTACTTATTTGTTTATACTTATCCTGTGCTCTCACACTGAGTTCATTCCTGAGAAACTCCAGCGAGCTGTTTTCTTCTTCCACAGGATTTACCCCACCTAATCTGATGGTACATTCTTAAAGACGCTCTATGACAAAATAGGTCTACCTGTCTCCTGTGGTCACCATTTCTGGGCTGTCAATTGCACAAGAGCCAGACTCAACCCCTCACCATTATTCATGGAAACTCTCTTACCCATTTCACTGCAAATCACACTTGTGGCAGGTCATTACCCCACTGAAATGCAGTATAAGAAAGGCAGTATGGGCACAGCAGAATCAAACAGAAAATGAAGCATCTTCTGGCTGTCAGTAAGTGCCCAATTTATAACAGAATTATACAGTTTGATTTTAGTTTGAAAGCAAAAATTTCATTAGACATTCCCTACCAAGCCTCAATACAGTGTTCCACCCAACAACAGACTCCTCTTAGCCTTTGGCATGTCAGGTTTGGGCAAACAAAAGAGCTTCTCAGGCAGAGCTTCAAAAATTGCTGCAATGTGGTAATCAAATTTCAGACTGGGAGGAATAGCAATGGATGGATTAACCCCCATGTAACACACCTTGACTTTATAATCCCACCTCTATCTATTAAATGTTTGATATTACCAAAAGAATTTCCTCTTTCAAGAGTTCTTACCCCTTCTCCCACCCACCTTCTCCATGATCACTCCCTCTGTTGCTTTCTAAATTTTGGGCCATATGTGGCACCCATCAGAGTTTACACCATTTCAATTGCAGGCTAAAAATGCACAGTGACAACACTCACAAAGAAGAAAGCAGCTCCCTTCTGCTTCCCATCGGACTCAAAAAAACCACATGCAAGTTAGATTTCACGTTATTGTTCTCTTGAACTTGTACTACTTGCATTCCCCTCAACACGCAGTCTGAGCGTAGCCTTTGCCACATGCAGCTTGTGGAGTGTCTCAAGCCTCAGTCTCTTTTGCTCTGGCCATAAAATCAACCTTTTGATATTCTATATGTAAAAAAAATACCCAAGAAGTCGTGTCTTCTTGTTCTTTTGGGAAGACTTATCTCACACCTTTCCTTTTAAGTTGAAATTTTCACTTAGCTCTTAATTTGTAAGAGAACAGTAAAGGGGTCACTATTACCATATTGATGGTAATTATTACTTAAAGCTCAGATGTTAGAACAGACAAGCTTAGAAAGTCCATGCTGACATCACAGCATTTGTAAAGGTGATTGAAATCTTGGAAGCATCAACAACAGCTTGTTAATAAAGGTAATTAGTGCTTAATTTTTTTTTCTTTCCTTATTAGAAGAGTGGGATTTCTATTCCAAATGTCCTTCTCCATAAACGTAATCTGTCCCATTATATTGGCACTGCTATAGAATGGACTTATTTTCCTTTTGTTTTCCATTTGTTTTTAACTCTTTTAAAAGGAAAAACATCACTGAAAGGAAAAGGGAACCTACACCAGAGCATAAATGTCAGGGATATAAAGGAAGCCATCCTCAGCCACCCCTGGTGACTAATAAATGCCAGTAAAATTCATTCCACATCTGGAATGTGGTCTGTAGAAAACCCGACAAGTATAAATCACCACCCTCAATCAGAATATAAATCCTGACATGATGCAAATAATGCATAGCTAGTATGTTTGTGTATTTTACTGCGGTATCAGGAGGAGGAAGGAAGGGCCAGGTGACAGGATACAGGGAAGTTAGAAAATAACTTTGTCCATTTCAAGAAACAATACACTGCTTCCACCGGAAGAATATTTTTTAGAAAGGAAATTTACTCTCTCCTGCTTCACCACTGCAAACTCTTCCTCCCCCAACTTAGAAGCCTCCAGCAAAAAAGAAATTACGATATCTTGAACTCTGCAATCAGAAGGTCACGAAATACCAGCTTGACTGTGCTGGCTGCATTCACTTTTCCTTTGTACAGCAGTTATTCGGATCAGATGCAAGTACATGACCTGCTTCATCTCCTTGGAATATTTGCTCCTTCCCCTGTGGCTGCAGTTCACCAGCAGGTCACGCCAGCAACTTCTCACTGATTTTCAAGAGACCGGGTCTAGCAATGGTGACTGTCAACCAATGCAGTCAAGCTAACACTGTCTTTCTCTATTTTTTCCCCAGGAGATGGGAAGCTATGTATGGCACATAGGTTTGATCCAAAGCCCTCAGAAGCCAACAAAAATGTGAAGGAAAATGCCCTGTAAGGGTTTCACGACGTGGGTGTATGAAAAGGGAGACCTTTTCTACTCTGACTCTGAACACGGAGCTGTGCAGCAGGCAGCAACAGCACAGCTCTGGTAACTCAGAGACTCAGTCTCTCTCCCATGGATTTTTCTGTTTGATGTTTTCCTCACAGCTCCTCATTCACCTTCAATATTCTAGATTACCACAGGAAAAAAAAAAAGTTTATTAAAACTCATGGTTAACTGTTAAACTGTGGATCCAGGACATGTGAGCAGGGTCTCCCCATTCACATTGCCCATCCTAAACATACAAAGGTTGTCCCTTGTGTAATGCCCTCCTCACAGGCAGAGAGGCTTCCACTCATGAAGAAAGTATAAATCAGAAAAACTCCACTGAAATTTTCACACAGTTTATGTGTACATAATCTAGGGAGGCAAAAGTGATTTAAAGAAGCATGTGACAGACATTTTTCACACCAACACAAGACCAATTCAGGACCCAGGAGGGTCGATGTAAATGTGGAGTAATTCCATTTTAGATTTATGCCATAAAAACCATAGAAGAATCAGGCATTAAATAAATAAAATAAAAATAATAAATAAAAATTATTTTTTATTATTATTAAAAGCAGTTACATGACATCATGAACTGTAAGGTAAGACCACCTTTACGCACAAGAGCAGTAGGCTGAATCTTGTATCACTTCTAATTTGCAGTGATTTCTTCAGGATCTGATGCAGGGAATTTTAGTAGGATAAAAACAGAGCATCTGTGGAGAAAAAAGTAAGCCTGCTCAGATATTGTATGAAGATTAGAGGATTTCCCTATTCCCTAGAGATAATTTCTATTATGCAGCAGAGAGAAACCTCCTAGTCAATCCATGAAAGGCTTTACTCTTCTATCCTACTAAGACACATTATTTACCAAAATATTTTTTTCGTTTTCCTTTCTTTAGGGACTCTTTATACACAGATATCTTGATTGGAAAACTGACATAGGCAAGAAAACTGTGTGATTTTTCTGTGTTTAAGTGTGCCTTCTATCCTTAAGCATGGGATATAAAGCTGTCCTTGAACCAAAAAATAAGGAAAATTTACCTGCAGCTCAAGTACTGTGATTGAGTCCAACGCATTCTAGATAATCTAAAGGGACCCCCCAGAATGCTGACAGTGTGAACACTGAGTCCCTGTACAACCTGTCACACTGTCCAGATCTGCTTCTACAATGCAGCACTAATTAATATTGCAGACAGGCCACTCTGCAGTTGGACTGGATGCTCTGCTGGGAGGAGGTTCCTGTATTTTGCTGATAACACAACAACTGTCTTGGTGTCACAGCAATATTAATGTATCTTTCTCATCTCTACAATAAACTCCAACCTCCCTTTCCTCTTGCAAAATTTAACCAGGTGTTTGGAGGTTGGGGGGGGTGTTATTATTATTATTACTTCAATTAGACATTCCTTTGCCCTGCTTTCCCAAGAAGGCCTTTTTTGAGGAACAAGTTATGATGTTGCAGGTACCAAGACCTCCTTGTGTACTGCAAAACAACAAAAAAGATCTCTTCACAGTTCACCTTGAAGAAACAGAGTTCAGGTCAGCCTCAGGTGTGTTCCTGCTGGTGCCAGGTGTCAATAGAAAGCTCTTTAATGACTCATTTACTAATTAAAGTCCTCCCTCCCCTGAAACACAGATCACTGCATCTTAACTATTCAGTGCACAAAGCTGAATAATCTGGCAGCTACGTACTGAATCTTTCACACCTAGAGACTAGAATTGTCAAAGGTTATTTTACAATCTCTGAGACTTAAATTAATTTTTTTAAAGCACCGATTTTCTAAATATAGAAATGCTATGAACCTATGAGTTGAGTGCCACTAAATTTTATACCACTAGATCAATTTCAATGAATAATTCAGGAAGAAGAAATAAAACACAAGATTCATCCCAGGAGTGGGTCCTCCACTGGCAAGGGATAATTTGTTGGGAAAAGTATGCTGGAGGACAGGAGGAAGAACAGACTGTTTTGATTTCTATGGAGTAGCTGAAGTAAATTCCCTATTCTCTGATTTTTATCCCTAATATATACTACCTGGTGAGCTACTCATTCATTAAATGTGATCTATAGCAATTATATTTTTACTGAAGCTTAAGTCCAAGATCGTAAGTTCACGTGAGCACCACAGCACCATAAAATTTGAACAGGTGTTTTCTTCTGCAAGACTCCCAGAAAAGATGTTTTTCATTTTGAATTCAGCTATAGACAGTAACAGTATTTGAATACAGAAGGGTGACTGGAGGGAAACAATAGGAGATTTATATCATGAAACAGCAGCAGAGGAGAAGTTAGCCATCTAGTCTCAGCACAGCTGTTTGCTTGGCTGTACTGTGAACTGGAATTGGGAAGTAATCCAGCTTCTCCAAGCCTAGTTCTCTGCAAGCTCCCAGAGCCATTAACAACACAACTACCCAGCCTGCTGCCCTATCCCAGCTGAGAAGGTGCTGTGCTCAGGTATGAGGTAGGATCACATGATGGGAAAATAAAAAAACTTTGAGCTGATTCCATTGGTGAAAACTGGATACCGAAACAAGTGTTGCAGAGTGTTTGCCTCTGATAAAGAGCGTCCTGGCTCACCAATTGACATGGGTGGTGGTGCAGCACTACCATGTCCATCCAGGGCTACTTGCGTTGTTTTCCATGGGGACTTTCAGCTATCAGCCAGCAATTGTTCTGTCTTGGAGATAGCTTATGCATCATTAATGACACATGCACCTGAAATGAGGAATTCTTTGCCAGAGATGAATAACTGGAGTTATGATAAGATTTATATTCATATAGATAACAAGAATATCCAGAGCTATAAATATTGTTAACTGATACCTCCTGGTTGTTCAACCTCATTCTTCAAAGTTTAAGCCAAAATCTAAACATTTCAGATATAAAACAGACCTACCGGAGTAGGAGAAGGGAGGAAAGGAGAAACATTATGCCTTACCTCCCAGCTATGAGAATCTTAAACTTTTCTCTAGACAGCCATCCCACAGCTTGGTGGAGATTTAGAACCAGATGGCAGATGGGCCTTTGCTCAGTTCCAGGACGGCAGCTCTTGTCTTGTCTTCTTGCTTTCTGTTGACTATATGGATTTCTGCTGGAATGCAGATCACATAATTAGTGCCACACTAATGGAGAAGGGATTCATCATGATCGTTCCTGAACCCGACAGGGTCTTCAAAAAGTTTCTGAAAGAAAACAGGAAGCTGACAGAAAGAAGTGGACATCTCTGGTCCAACAGTTGGCTCTTTTGTTTGAAACCAAGAAAAGCACCATTCAGGACTCTAATTGATTAAAACTGAGTGCAATTGCCAGAGCACCAATAATTGCTGGAAGAGGGCAACGGTCACCCTAACGCGTTGTCACTTCAGAGGAAGTTGAACACTAACAACCGATCAAGCAGCATTAGTTAAAAGTAACCTTTTAATGACCCCTGATTTCTCCTTGAGGAAATATTTCCTACAGAATTTGTATTACATTTTTCAATCCTAGTGCATATGTCTTTGAATACCTTATTTTTTTGTAATTGTAAAATATGCAGAACTCTTCACTGCTCCATTCTGTCTGTGCATTCTAAATACCTTCTGTTGTGATTTTTAGATAAACCCCAGGAATTCTACAGATCATCTAAATCCCATCCTGCTGCTTGTTTGCAATTAAACTACTTCTTTTTTCTAACTTTTCTGCAGCTGCCATTACTTGTGTGGTTTTGCTCGATTACTTACCCCCGATTAACTCAAACTCCCACTGCCTTAGTTTTACTTTTTCATTCACTCAGTTATGTGTAACATACACTTCTTTCTTTTCCACAGTGTTATGTTCAGCATTGCAAGAATGCTACTGATAGTCCCATAAACTTTATGTTTTCCTTACAGCCTGAAGGTTGGATTAACATGTAAACCCTGGAATTACCACTCCTATTTACACTGGAGGAAAAAACAGGTATTGCACTTCAGGCTTTTTCAGTAAAGCTATGAAATTTAACACCGCTTCAGAAAACCTGGTGCAAATAAAATGCACTCAAAAATATCTTGTTGAAAAAGTTTACCATTTAAAAAAATTTACCATTTTAAAAGTTTGATGGAAACATATCTACACTTCAGGTCATCTGGATTTTTGTTTTTAAAGGAATTACTTTCTCCGTTGTGATAACATCTCTGAAAGTTTGATATTAATTTTATTTTGCTTTGGTGACACATTTCTTAGGTTCAATCATTCTGCTAAGTGATGCAAACATACCAAAATACCTTTTTAAGAACTTCATATCTGTATTACAAAGAAGAATCCAATCAAGAAGCCATATGCCTTGAACATCCAGCACCTCTATATGCTTGTATTTTTCTGCTTCAGATTGTGACTTGGTCTTGGTTTTCATCACTTACAGCGTGCTCTCAGAACATACTGAAAACTTTTAAGACCTTTTTATATGTCGCCAAATCACCAAAGAAGACTGTGTAAATATTAAAGTATTAATAAATAAAAATTATCAATTAAAATATTAATTAAAATATCAATTAATAAATCTTCTCTTTACCAATGACAAGTGGAGTTCTGAGAAGTAATCTCACTCTGTCAAGACACAATAAAAACTCCTTAATGAAGAGGACTGTAATTAAATAGAAATGTCTGGAAGCCAGGGAAAATTTGTGAGGAAGGAAAGACTTTTAGGTGCAGAGAAACAGAATGATCAAATTAGGGTAGCTTCCACCAGGAATAGAAGAGTACTTTACTGCTGTTCTTACTAAGACCAAAATCAGCTCTCAAAGCAGTGGAGACCTTGGAGCAAGAATGGGACAAAGAGGTGTCCCCTCCCAGCAGGAAGGAAAAGAAACAAGAATTATTAAATATGTTGAAGGCAGCTGGCATCAGAAGTGACTGGATGACACATCTCTCAGAGCTTTTGGAGAGAAGACCAATAGCCTCCAAGTAAATGATGTGATTCAATGAAAAAGGGAAGACAAAAGCATCTGTATTTGGGGCGTTCTATACTTGTCCTGGAGTAGGCAAACTCATCCAGGTCATCATCTTGCCCTGAACATCCTGCATGATAGACAACATGGCTGTGTCCCAGCCCGACCAGGTAAGTTATTTCAGCACAACCAAACTGAAATAAGAGACAAAGGACCCTGAGAAATACGAAAGACAGAAATGCCTGAAAGGGGAGTTTTGCTGGATCTACATTCAAGCATCCCTCCACCTACAACTAGGAGAGGAAATATCATTTTTGACCCTGAAAATAGACTTTCAGTATGGGCACTGCTGCTACGAGTTTGTGTGTGCAGGAGTGCTTATCTACACAGAAGCTTTATCTGCGCTTTGCCTCAGTTTCTCTCTGTGCAGAGAAAATAAAGGTAGTGAATGTGTTGGTCTTTTGGTGGAAGGATTTTAAAAAATACAAAAAGACTATTTTAGTCTTTAAAACCTTGCAAGTTCTCTCTTTTCCTCTCTGATCTTAAAATAGTGTTGGACACTTGACCCTGTCTTTCTCTCATCAGTATCAAAGTGGTACATTCCCCTCTTCAGGACTCTATGTTTTAGCCCCTTTCGTTAGTTGAGGTAGATGATGCATTTGGGATTCGTTTGTAAGGTTCAAAAGCTTTTAGATAACACATCTGTTTTGTTAGAGCAGCACACACCATCCTAAGTGTTGGGGAAGGAAGGGAATATTGGCCTATTGCAGACTCTCTCTATAAAGGGGAAGCAGTCATTCCTCTGGGGTCAGAGTCCACAGGATCTGGACTTTGTTCATTCTCTCCTGCCTGCAAACAGGACATCAGGAAACATAAACACCTACAAGATAAAAGCAAAACCTAAACCTAGAGAAACAAGCAGTGTTGATCTCTGCTCTGGATTAGACCCATGCGATGCACACTGCACTCTACCACCAGTTACTGCTGTTCACACTACAGTGGAGAAAGGGACCTATCATATTGAGAACTACCTTTGGAGCAGAAACCTTAAAAATCAGGCATGAAATCAAACATAAGGAAGGGTATGGGATAACAAGACCATGTTACTTTACCATGAGCAGAACAAGAATCTTTATGTGAGGGGGTGTACTGGAGAACGTCAGGTATGTACATAAAATAAAAGGTTGTTGCAACAAACCCAGAATATTTTTCTAATCTTCACTGAGAAATCAGCATGGAAAATTCATCATTGCAAAGTCAGTTGGCCCTGTCCTGTCTGTTGCCCAATCTATTTGACCTAGACCATGATAAAGGGAAAGGTAAAAGAGATACGAGTTTCTGATGGACTTTCCCTTGAGAACTTGTTGCCCGCGGGGAAGGTCTGGTTCAGCAGAGGGTTTGCAGAGCTCTGCAGCTGGGTGTTTGCGGGTTGTATACAGGGGACACAGACATCTACAGTTATTGTTCTGCAAGTTTCTCTCTGTCTTTATTCTCTTCCTCATTCGTTGCTTTGTAGACCCACTCTGTTGGGCTTTGGCCCCATTTAATCAAAGCCCTTGTAAGTGTACAGGCTCATCATAAAGCTAGTCATTCTAATTTTGTCTGGTCCATCTTCTACAAGCATCACATTTGTGTCACGGAGTTTAGATATTTACTAGCTCAGTAAGCCCTAATTTTCATCTCCATTTCTTAGAGTGTTTAAAAGAAAAACTCATCCAGGCTGGAATAGGGGAGAAAAAATTCTGAAAAGTCAGAAACAAAATAAAAAACTCAAATCGACCAAAGGCTGAGTCTTCAGAACTTGAAGATGAGACCTGAGCAACGAACTCCCTCTACTTGCTCATCATACTGGACTTCAAGTGATTACATGATGCGACACTTCAGCCTCTCTTCTGCTCTGTGACTCATCTGTCAGATCCTGATTTGCCAAAGAACAAATAGGAGAGAAGCTCTACCACTGGGCTGCAGTTAGGCAACATGTCCCTTTTCCTGGGGCCCAGTCCTCAAAGCCACACTCCTCTGCTGCACTCAGCTCCATGCTTCTTACCAAGGCATATGCCAGAAGCACAGTCTACTTTGGGACTTCAATCACATGCTAGGACTGGATAAATTTGAGAAGTCAGAGGGCAGAATGACCGTGAAGGACAATAGGTAGATCCTTACATAAACATCATCTGACAGAGAGGAGAATGGTGTCTTCTGCTTTCAAAGAAAGCAGCTGGAATCAAGCCCAGAATTTTTCTGCAGCTATCATAACTCAGCCACACTGCACAGAAACATTAAGACGTAAAAATGATACAGTATTAAAATGATAGAAGTGCAGCAGTTTGGCTTAAAATTGCACTGAGAATTGCAATTTCACATTTCTGAGCTATGTGTGTGCTTCAGCTCACAGACACAATGTATTAATAGTGACTTCCCAGAGATAAAATTGGTAGAAAAAGTTCAGCAAAATGGTAACACATACTAGCTCTCTCTCCGAGAGTTAGATCTTGGAAAAGTATTTGCTTCCCACTGGCTTTATGGAGAACTTTTCTTTCGGATCCATGGGCAGCATGCAGCCCCCAGCCCTCTCAGCTGTTTGCTCAGACAGAAGTTTGTATTTTCATATGTGATGCAGAGTCACTGTATCTTAATTCCTTACACTGCCTGCCGTCTTAAAGAGTTGCTGTTTGTCTTCTCCGAGTGTATGTATTTCAACGGCAAGAGAATAGATCCAAGCATAAAGTGGGCGAAATTCTCCACGGCTCTGTGCTTTTCTGTAAGCAGCTGCACTCCTGCAAGGTGGGTATGGAAGGCTGCCAACTCCTAGTGGCTGTCTTTCACACCCTTATTATATGGATTATTACAGCAGTTACAAGGCAATGAAGGTATCAAACATACATATCAGCTTAGGGCTGTATGCATACTTCAGGAACCAGTTTAACAATAGCTTGTGCTTATGCATTGGATTAGGAATTCAAATGTCCGCACTGAAGGAAAAGGAAATGCAGAACAGTCATGAGCATTTGTTGTTACAAGTCACTGTGATTCTGTTCTCCATGGCAGTGCTGGGTCAGTTTACACAGGCTCCTGGAGCTGGTGGCTAGAGGAATAGTATGAAATAGTTATATTATAATTATATTGATGTTATCTCTTCAATAATATTTTAGACAGAAAAGACAAAAAGGCAGAAGTTCTTTAAGAAGCTGCTTTATCAGCATGGTATCAGACTATTGCAATCTACAACTGGGGTACCAGAATATGCTTGGTAAGCATATTTTTGCCTTTTTAGGGTGGTCAAAGATCAGTTGCTCCTTGCAGTAAGTTACGAAAAGGAATGTAGAAGCACAGAATACTAAATTATCAGTATAGTACAAAGTTATGTATTATTTACAAGCACAGTGTGAGCTGTCAGGTCAGTTAAATCAATTATTCACCATTTGTTCAATTTAGCTTTATATAAATCTTCATTTTCTCACTCAGCAAATTCCAAATTTACTACAAAGCTTTATGCCATGTCTGTAATGAGAACAGACTAAAAAGTGTTAAGAGGCAGACAGCTTACTAAATTTATAAGCAATTGCTTGAAAAAAAATGATCAATGTGTACACTTTATCTGGAGTGTGATTTTTGTGCATGAATCATACATGATATATATATATATAACTTTACATTTTGAGATAGAGAGATTCATTCTGTCCATTTCTTGTCTGTTACATACAGCAAGTGATTAAGACATTCCTGTAAGGACTGACTGACTGATTAGAAGAGGAATTCATGGACTTTTAAGGCTAGAAAGAATCATTATTGACTGTGATACCTTGGATTATACAACATAAACTTCCCACAGGAACAACTACAACAAGGTGATGTCTTCTGATTGAACCAGACTGTACCAGAAGAGCTTCTTTCTCTTCTAAATTTTGCCATAACTTGTTACTTCACATTGGTGGAAATACGTATATTGACCATATTATATAAATTTTCATATATATATAATTTTTATATATAATACATGTAAGTAATAATTTTATATATATATAAAAGAAAAATTTGGTTATTTTTGCAACCAGGGAGCCAGCAGTCAGGCTAGATCTAAAGTCTGATCTGCTCCCTCATGTACAATGGCAATGTATTGCTAGAAGAAGTTATTTGTAGTAGAGATTTGTGTGCAGTATTGTTCAAGGATTGTGGAAACAGTGAGATTATCTACCTTATAGACCTCAACTTCAGCCAAGAAAAAACCCTCACCTGAAATCAATCTCTCTCTTTTCCATGCCTGGCTTTTCCTGAGAGAAACCTGGCAGTGTCAGTCAATGTGGAAAGGAGAAAATACTAATGCCTGAAAACAACTGATTTGTTTAATTATTGATTAAAGATTATAATTCATTAGCTGAGCAGTGGGAGCAGGCCACATATACATTCAGTGTGGCTCACATGTGAAGCAAAGTGAGTTGGGTCAAACCATTCTGAAATATCACCTAAAAATTGTATGTTTCTCTGTTTCTAAATCTAGGGTATTCGGGAGAACCAAAAAGAAACCTTTAGGTGTTCCAATAAAATACCAAAATTCCCCTTCAGAAAACTACGTTCATGTAATCATTAATTATTTAAAAACTCATCAGTTTAGTTAGTTACTGAAGACACTTGTTTCAGAGAGTGTCCTGCAAAGGTTTTTAGCCCATGGAAATTAGCATGTCAAAATATGTTGCAAGTCTGACATTTTTTTCTTGTCTATTCATGCAAGAATGTAATCGAAGAAAAAACTGAATTAAACATTTATGATGGAACCTGTTTGAAAGCTGACATAGGAACTAACAGTAATGCATCAACTTTCCAGTCTGATACCTTGCAGACAAGCTTTGTCCCTGACTAGTCTGCGTATGTTTCTTGGCTATTTAAAAAGTATTGTTATTGAGAGAACACTCCTTGTTACTTATGAATTGATTCTTTCCCTGCCACTTCTAAAAATAATGGGTTTTTTAATGGCAAAATCTGCCCAGCTAAACGCTGAAGCATGTACACAGTGTTTTGTAGTCAAAGGAGAAGCTGGCCTCTAGCCTCAAAGTTGAGAGACTATTAGTCCTTCAAAATCCTCTTAAAAATGAGAGTATCATAGAATCACAGAATCATAGAATGGTTTGATTTGGAAGTGACCTTTAAAGGTCATCTAGTCCAACCACCCTACTATGGGCAGGGACACTTTCCATTAGACCAGGCTTCTCAAAGCCACATCCAACCTGGCCTTGAACACTCCCAGGAATGGGACATTTATCTTCTCTTTGGGTAAGCTGTTCCACTCTTTCAACACCCTCATAGTAAAAAATTTCTTTCTCATACCTAATCTAAATAAGTCCACTTTCAGTTTAAGCCTTCTCTTCTTCAAGCTGAACAACCCCAACTCCCTCAGCCTTTCCTCATAGCACAGGTGTTCCAGCCCTCTCATCATTTTTGTGGCCCACCCTTGGACTTCCTCCATTTCTTCCTTGTGCTAAGGACTCAAGAGTCGGGCACTGTACTGCAGATGGAGTCTCACCAGAGCAGAGGACAGGGAGAGAATCACCTCCCTTGATCTACTGTCCACACTTCTTTTGATGTAGCACAGGATACAATTGGCCTTCAGGGCTGAGAGCTCACACTGCTGGCTCATATCCAGCTTTCCTTCTGTCATCATCCCCAACTCCTTCTTCACAGGGCTGTGCTCAATCCTTTATGCTCCAGCCTGTACTGACAACAACACACCCAACCCATGTGCAGGACCTTGTACTTGACCTTGTTCAAGAGGTTCCCATGGTCCCACTTACCAATCTTGTCCAGGTCTCTCTGGATGGCATCCCATCCCTCAGGCATGTTGACTACTCCATACTGCTTGATGTCATGGGCAAACTTGCTGAGGGTGCACTCGATTCCACAGTCTGTGTCATTGATAAAGACATTAATCCCATAACACTGGTCCCACTATGGATCCCTGAAGGATACCACTTGTCACCAATGTCCATTGGGATGCTGCCATTGATCACTAGCCTCTGGATGTCACCATCTAATCAATTTCTCATCCACTGAATGCTCAACCCACCAAATCCATATGGCTCCAATTTAGAGAGAAGGATGTAGTGGAAGACCTTGTCAAAGGCCTTACAGAAATCCAGACAGATGACACCTGTAGCCCTTCCTTCATTCACTGATGTGGTCACTCCATCACAGAAGGCCAGTAGGTTGGTCAGGCTGGACATGCCCTTGGTGAAGCTGTGCTGGCTATCCTGAATCACTTCCCTGTTTTCCATATGTCTTAGCTTCTAGGAGAATCTGTTCCATGATTTTCCCAGGCACAGAGGTGAGGCTGACAGGTTGGTAGTTCCCAGAGTCATCCTTTCTACCCTTTTTAAAAATGGGAAAAATATTTCCCTTTCTCCAGTCACCAGGAACTTCACCTGACTTCATATATTGTGGAGAGGGGCTTGGCAATTACATCAGCCAATCCTCTCAGGACCATGTGTCTCACCAGGTCGCATAGATTTATACATGTTTGGGTTCCTCAGGTGGTCACAATCTTTTCTGATAGTGGGAGGAACTTTGCTCCCATAGTCCCTGCCTTGCAGTCCATCTACATACCTGGCAGAGTACCTGGCTTGTGAAATCTACAGACATCTTTCAGAAGTTTCTTTGGGAAAATATTGGTAGAAATATATGCAGTCTGGCATTTGCTATTGAGCAAGTCAGAAGGATTTATTTTAAAACAGCTGTCTTGGATGCTGCTGGGTTTCATTGGGAGAAAAGATTTCCAGCCCAGTGTTTCCCAAAATAACAGCATAGTCCTGGATGCTGTTTCAGCCTGAGTTTCTGTAGGTTCAAACATCTGAAGCAAATCAGAAAAGAGGCTCCATACCATGACCCAACACAAACATTGCTACCCTACACTGGTTCTTGAAAATCCTTCTTTGCTAACAAGCAGTTTGGACTAGTTGCAAGTCCCTGGGAGGGAGAGAAGGCAAAAAGACAGTTGTGTCAGTGCTCCCATTTGAAAGGCAGCTTATGGTTTTCTGCAACTTTGATTGCTGTGACCTTGATGGAGATGAAAAAACAGCATTGACTACTTGGTCTTTGACTATAAGGTAGTGTTGCAGTCAAGAGAGGCTTTCCAAGTAAAGGCTTGACAAGCAGACGTTGAAGACCGTCAGTTATCTTCTCTTCTTTTGAAGCAGAAGAGGTATCTCTGATGAATGATTTTACACAAAAATAAATAATAGATTAAAAATCAGACCTATAGAGCCATTAAAAGAAAGAACAACCCTGAAACCTGAATCATCAGGAGAAAGAAACAAATTACTTTTACTGTGGGTGGTCATTGTTGAACATTTACAGCACAATGCAGGAAATGGACCACTGTCCAACACATGATGTTCTGCCCTGAGCTACAGAAATCTTTTTATTATCCTGGTTAATTTTCTAACTCTGAGTTCTCTATGGTCCCTATTAAGGCAAACTCATGTTGTGGAGGAGGAGATATTTTTCCACAAGCCACCTCTCTCCTCTAAAGGATCTTCTAAGGTCATCTGTAACTCATCCTGCAAAGGCTGAATATATAAGCCCTGATGTAAGAGTATATTCACAGAAGAATTTAGCAACAGAAAATCAGCTGAAGATGCTATACAAGAGTAATAAGTTGATGATAATATTTTCCAAATAAAACCATTTGGGATAAAAATAACCTCCTTTTTATTTTTGAAATTAAAGAATGAGTGTTGCATCATCAGACTTTCACAACACATTAAAAATCCCAGAGAAACAATATGTCACACATGAAGAGCTTCCTACCAGATTCATGCAGCTAATGAAATTCTTCCAGGAAAATGGCTTGCATACTCTGAAGCTGTATCCAAGATTTTTACAGACTGTTCTGCTTGATTCATTCAGTGCTTGGTAGATTAGATGTTATTGAATTCACACAAGTTCAGGTTAAATAAATAAAATGAAACACAAGAGCTGGGGCTACTCATCACTCGAGTACATGACACCTACTGCCAAACCTGAGAGACTCAGCAGTGTTGTAATTACCAGGCTGGGTCAGTGGTGAAGTAGAAAGTGGGGACATTACAACAACTCCTGGGATTATCTGTTATCAGAACAAAATATGAGACAGGTCTGTAGTATACAGTGAATAACAAAGACCAAGGAATCAGTACACAGAGGAGCAGCATTTCATTCTGTAAAATTCCATTACATGGAAAAGGACAATTTGAACAGGCTTGTCCCACACATGATAGTGAATTTAATGGCCTGTGTCGTAAGTGACACGTGTGGAAATCCAGCAGAGATTAGGGAGCACAGGTTTCTCTTCCATTGGTTTCTCCCCAAATTGCTGCTCACAACTCTGTGCTTGCTCTGTCTTTCACCAGGATCAGGCAAAGGAGCAGAAGCAGAGGAAATTAAAAAAGAGGAGGTATGTGACTACAGAATAAGTCTGTGTCAAGGAAGGGTAAAGGCTGGAGATCAGTGTGTGCCAGACACAAGAAGGATTGATTTCACACTACAGAAAAGAAGGAGATGACAGGTCTGGGCAGTTTAAGGCTGCTTTATTCATGTTAGGTCAGCCTCTATGACAAAGGTCTAAAGCCTATATACAGTGCAAGTTAGAAATATTAATGTACATCAAGAGGAGTCAGAGGAACTATGTGAGTAGCACAGCATCTGGCTTGTTTGAACTTTTCTACCCTTCAAGACCAGGAACAGCTGGAGAGAGGAAGAGAGTGTCCTTTGGCATGAGTCTGCTACTAGACTCAAACTCAGAATTTCCGTTCCAGAGCTAGACACCTTCACCACTCAGCACCCCACCCCTGGCATGTGTGTACTCATTCTTTGTTTTGATAAGCAAATCAGTGCGTACTTTAGTGTATTATACCTGGGGGAATTTGACTCAGTGCACTGTGCTGAGGTTCCAAGAGGATGTAGTTATTTTTGACGCCACTAATTCGTTTTTTGTTTCTTTTCCAAATAGGACAACAAGAAAAAAGCTAGGGCTGAATTTTTGCCTGGTTTCCTTTCTAAATCACCATTTATCCCCTTCCTCAGCTGACACCAGTGGAAACACCAAAAAATCTTCCTCTTGCAAACTATCATAAAGAATACAGATACACAGAAAACAAAAATAATGGAAGAGGAATATAGGAATCACTACTCAGCACTCACTCTCATCCTTGTCACTTGCATTCTGCAATGCTCAAGCATTTGACCTCTGGAATGGTAAATAGCTCTGGCTTACAACCACTTAAGGATGCATGTGCTTGGATTCCACCTAGGAACTACCTAACAGATTGCAGTCCACACCCTCTACTCAGCTGTTATCCACCTGGGAGCATCTAAAACTCTACACACAATTCAAGTTTGACCTAGGAAGTCACCTAAAATCTGCTCTGTACATATGGAAATGCATTTTTCTTTCAAGAGACAAGCAATGAGAAGTTATAAACAAAATTTACAGGCTTCAGAGATCAGTTGATTCTCACTTAAATGAGCAAAGAGTCTCACTCAGAAATCTGAACAGAGTGAAGAAGTGGCCACACATTCTTGTGAGACTTGCTCCTGTGGGATGTTGAACTTGGGCACTGGTGAGTGTGGTAGGGGAATTAAAGAAGTTGGGTGACAATGTCACTGTAAGTAATCTCTCTAATGTGCTCAGATTAAAACAGTACAGCACAATAGTTCAACTCAGTAATTAACCATTGATATTAGCAGTCATACAGAAACACCCAGAGCCATTCTCTGTCCTCCCAGACTCTTTCTTTAAATGCTTCCTAATTTTCCTGCTGTTATAGTACAGGCTTGAGGCAACTCTCAGCTCTGATTTCCAGTTGCTCAATCCCTAAGAATGCGATGCCAAAGATGGGAAACTTTAGCAGGCTCTTTTAGGCAAAACTTTGGAAATTTTGATGGCAAGGAAACATAGGGGTGCAGATATCAAATGTTACCTACTACAGCTTTCATGGAGAGCTACTTTTAATGCAACCAACTCAATTGGCATGAGTGGGGTAGAACCACAGAATAGAAAGAGTCCTCCTGATGCTGAGCCTGTCATTTTATACAGCTATTCTGGGTCAGGGAAGAGGGAGAGGGAGCCTCCACAAATAGCAAATATCTCATGGCTTAAAAATCATGACAAGCTTTTCATTTGAAACAACTACAAGGAGGGTGCTGAGAAGACTGAAACTTTGAATATCCCTTGTTCAGCAAGCTGTCTCACTTGCCTGGGAACGTGTTGGAGCTTGCAGTCCTGGAGTCTAACATGCTCCCTCTGTTCATTTGTTCACTCTTCCATGATTTTAGAGCTGGTTTATATAACAAACACGCAGGACCTTACGCTGCTGGGTGTGTAGAGAAGTAAGATTTTAGCTGCCACTCCAAACTGTTGCTGGGATGGTATTTTTTAAAAAGCTGCAACATTTTCCTTTCAGTTTTCACTATTCCTTGAGGCTACTTCTGGTATTTTGGGGGAAAAAGAAACTGCAGAGCACCCAGATGAAGCATTTTTGAGTGCTTTTGAGTTTTTTACAGTGTTTGAACCACGCCCCGGAAGATTTTCACTAGAGCCAAGCACTGTCCTCAGATATGTCACATACAGGCAGCATTCTGCTCCCCTACAAGACCTGCCAACACTTATGTGCCAAGAGTGAGATTCATACAGCCAAATCCTCCTCCTCCAGATACTGCTGTCTCCTGACACCTCTGGCTGTGCATCCTGCATTTACAGCACAGCCCCTCTTTTCCACTGCCTTTCTCCTGCTTCTGGACCTGGTCAGTCCTGTTTGTGGACTATCTGGTCTGCTCCATCTCAACATTGTGACCCTGAAGTGCATGTGCTGCAGGGATTTATTTATTTTTTCCCACTCTGATTAGTCACTCATTCTTCAGTGAGTCTTCCTCTGTGATTTGACAGCAGATAGCACTGCCTTCTGCGTCAAAGATGGAGTCTGCATTTGGTTGCTGGAGATGAAAGTTTGCATGATGGTCTTTTTCATCTGTTCTGTTACTATCCCATTTCATTCAGGTCAATATGTGGCCAATTTTGTCAACTCCAGCTCTCCTAACAGTAGACACAAACCTTATGAGCAATGCTAGGGTGTGCAAGGTCCTCAGAACTCTTAACTGAGCCTCACATCCCAAACCCCTGTGCCAATTTAAGACCAGAGGGGTGCCTCTGGCCATCAGATTTGACCTGTATGATGCAAAACATAGGAATTCATGTGGCCATTTCCTCATTCAGCGCTGTCGTGGGTCATCTGTCTGTGCAATAAGTGAAAAGGGAACTATATAGATCAGATGATTTGACCATGGAGAGGTATCAACACAGCAGAGAATAGGCTGATCCATTGCTCATATTCTGCCCTCTGAGACTGCAGTTAATTAAGTTTAATGCCTTGGATACAATAAGCAGCTGCTGTAAAATACATCTCCCCAGCTCTCAGGGTACAGGGGGGAAATTCGGGATGGGTCCTGTGTGATCCTGCTCTTGGCAGCCACTTCTGATAGACTGGAGAGTGGGAGCAGATGAGGAAGCAAGGGCAGGCTGGACTACTGCCCAGGGGCAAGGGAGTGCATTCCTTCATGTTGTTATAAGCACAAATGGTAATTACAGGATAATTTGGGTTGACTTTCAAACTGCACTATAGCCCCTTTCTGCAGTTTTGGCAGAAAGGTGACCTCACTGAGGGGACAGAAACAGCTCATAAGAAGATGGCTGTGGGAAGGGCATGGGTGAGGATGAACGTGCTGACCCTCTCAATGCCTGTCTAAAGAGCAGGGTCAGGACAAATATGTCCAAGTTCTGCTGTCTGCTGCTCTCTCCCTGCAGCCAAACAGGTTTGTTACTCGGTCTGGGATGACAGGTTGAGCTGTGGTCACTAGTAAGCAAAATGAGCCAGCGACAGCTAGGAGACGGGGATGAGGTGTAGCAAATATGTCCCAGCATAGGTCCAGCACAGCACAGCCTGTTGCAGGGCACAGAGTGACCCAGGACAGAGCTGATGTTGGTTATTTTTGCCCCACTTTGACTGGGAAAGCCTAGAGGCAGGCTGGAGGTGGAGGAAGCTGCAGCTGCAGCCCAGAGTGCTCTGGCTAATCTCTTCTCATGGCTGCTTGAAGATCTGGACAGCCCCAGGCTGCCTAGGAGCGAGGGGAAGAGGAAAGGTTATAGAAAGGCCTGTCTGTCTTCTTTCTTCTCTCTTGCCCCAAGCACAAGAAGCAGACTCAGGCCTGGTGGGTTTCTACAAGCAGGGCATGTTTCTTTATGAGAAGCACTGGCTCTCCACTCCATAGTATCATGGTGTTATTTAGATTAGAAAAGACCTCATAGAACAGTTTGGAAGAAAAGCCATATTTTCTCGTGCTGGAGGGGCCGGTGTGTCAGGATCCATCCATCCAAAGTCAGATCGGGGCTGCGAGTGATGGGGAGGCGGCCACAGGAGACTCACGCCGGTGATTTGGGGATGCAGCGTCGAAAAGACCGGTGTTGGCGGCTCTGTTGTTTCACGATATTTAACACCGAATCTTTTTTTTAAAAAAAATTCATATCTAGAGCAATTATCGTTTCATTCTGCTTTTAAAGAGGGCTTTGGCAAAGGAAAACACTAACTTATGCCTCCTCCCTTCGCTCCCCTCCTCCCGGCCGCGGGCAGGGCGGCGGTCCCGGCGGTGCCTGGCGGGGACATGCTGCCATCCAGCGGCAGCGCCGGACCGGGCACGGGGGTCTCGCCACCCCGCGCCCCCTGAGGACCCCGCTACCAGCCCCTGCTGCTCCGCTCGGGGGCCGGAGGATGCTCCGGGACAGAGGGAGGAGCGGGTCCGCCAGTGAAGGATGCGGAGGATGCGCCCCGCCCGCCCCCGCTGCCCCCCGCAGCATCCCGGGCAGGCAGAGTTGGGGCGCGGTGCCCCCCAGCTTACGGGTCTCTTTCCAGTTAACCTTCCACCCAGCTTCCTTCCAGCAAAGGGCTTCTTCGCAGAAGGGAAGGGAGAGCACTGCTTCCCTGCTTAGGTCCCTTTTCTGTTTCTTTTTCCTCCTCCCACTCTGATGGACAAAGAGTTGATTTTTAAAGATTTTTAAGGGTTTTAAAAGATCTTTCAGTGATGCCACAGTAGTGCCCAACTCCATCTCTCCTTTTAGAAACTGCAGATCCTCACAAATCAGTGAAAGTTTAGCAGCTGTAGAGGTGACACCCAAAACAAGCTGGTGCATTTAAGTGAAATATTGGAGAAATCACAGCCTAGAACCCTGACCATTCCCCCCTATTTAAATCTCTCATACAAAATCATAGAATGTCTTGGGTTAGAAGTGACCTTTAAAGATCATCTAGTCCACTCCTCCAGTCATGTGCAGAGGGACATCTTCCACTAGATCAGGTTGCTCAGAGCCCTGTCCTATCTGAGCTTGAATGTTTCCAGGGGTGGGGCACCTACCCCCTCTCAGGGCAACCTGTGCCAGTGTTCTGCCACCTCATTGTAAAATCATCTTCATAATAGCTAATCTAAATTGTCCCTCCTTCAGTTTAAAATCATTGCTCCTTGTCCTGCTGCAACAGGGCCTACTAAGAAGTTTGTTCCCATCTTTCTTATAGAGTGGAGGTCAGTATGCAGGACAAGCCTGCTAGTACCTGACATCCCAAGCAGTAGAGCTGGTGATTTCAACTCAGGTTCCCCTGTCCCATCCTGCCCTCTACCACTCAATCCAAACGTTTCTGCTTCCCTGTTGGTTTGACCCTTAGGCCTGTCAGTCTGTTTAAATTTATAATAGGTTTCTTCCTGAATCCAGGACACCAGTTAATTGCACTGCAAGAGATGCCAGCTTGACTGCAGAGAAAGTAAGATGTATCAGGGCAGGAACCAAAGTGCATCCTGAGATACACAGTGTCTGCTACATTGGCTTACGGGGGAACTTGCAGTGAGGTACAGGATGGTGTCCTACAACAGGGTTCTTAAGTACAAGGATCTTCCAAGTGTCAGATGTCCAGCAACAGCTCTGTACCTTGAACTACCTACAACTTCATGATCCAACTTTCTGTCCAATAGAGCACGTCTTACACTTGCAGGTAAGGTCACACTTCACATCTTCCCAGAAATGTAAGTGAGAAAATAGTCAAATGGATCTTCATGTCCACTCAAGAGGCCTGAAAATCCTGCATGATACCATGGATGTCAAGTTTACCTGTAGCTGTTCGTATACTTGTGAACACTAATTATTGATTGGCCAAGATCTTAAACAAAATGCAAAGTTTGGGCAAGTCAGGGACTTTCTATTACTAAGGAATAAAGCAAAGTTGGGGTTTTTTTTCCATCTGTGAACTCCAAACAGTTTTCCAGAGCAAGACTGAACCTGAAGAGTGACAAATCATAATTGCAAACTCCAGCTGATAATACTGGTAAATTCCATCCTGCATATCTCTGTGTATGTGTGTATAGATCAGGGAGGAAACAGCATGCCTTAGCCAGACCAGACACCCCACTAGGTAACAAACCCAACATAACATGAAGGGGAGGAAGCCTTCATCACAGGGAATAAGAGGGAAGATGGGACAAGGACTTTATAAGCCATCAGTTGTGATGTGGGGCCCACCGGTGTTTCATGGAATGGAATTCGTC
This sequence comes from Cephalopterus ornatus, assembly GCA_013396775.1. Taxonomy (NCBI): domain Eukaryota; kingdom Metazoa; phylum Chordata; class Aves; order Passeriformes; family Cotingidae; genus Cephalopterus; species Cephalopterus ornatus. The sequence continues at coordinate 40,863 of VZRE01007296.1, read as the reverse complement.
AGAGATGAGTTCTTCTCATTCCAAATTCCAAATGGATATTTTATAGACCTTAAGGGAGAAATCTCACCCACTGCAGGAAATTATGCCTTATTTTTCAAATTCTTCATTGGGAGGGCACCCTGACAGCTACCTCTGCAGGACTGAGTTGTACAAATACTGGGTTTCTCTTTTAGTCCAAGATGCTCTTTTTATTTTATGTTTTCTTTTGCTTGACAGTACCTGCTGATGAGGGGCTTTGGGTTCTAGGACTCAGACACTTAAAAATGCAACATGAATTTATAGTGGAGTTTTCAGCTAGGTGGAATTATGTTTTGTCCTTATTTTGATGAGTACTACCTTACTCCACAATGTCCCTGGGAGTTTAAATGCAGTGTGGCCCATTGTCCTTTCAGACCTCCAAAGGAGTGCAAAAGATTGAGGCCACAGGAGGACCATGGTCACAGTTAGACATCATCCTCCTGCAGCAATTCTCTTGTGTGCACTCTCCACCCACTTTCAGAGAGAAAGTAAGAAACACCTTGAAGCAAGCAGACATCCAGTGATATCACTTCTCTTCACAGACAGTGTCAGTGGGAATGAAGAAACCAAGGGCTTAAGTCCCATCAGATCCTTAGGGGTGACCACACAGAAAGATATGGAAACTTCTAACACTGCTGAATTCAAAAGGAAGAATGACAGATGTGGGATTTCAGTGGCATAGAGATGGGTGATGGTTGCCTTTTAATTTCTGCTCATTTTCAAATTCATGTATCTAAAAATCTGCTGATCCCAGTTCTATGAGTTTTCTGTCTGAGAAGTAACGATGTCACATTAGGGAACAGGAGAAGAAGACACCCTACACCACCTCAAAAGGGCAAAGGGAGGGGGCTGTTTCACCACCAATTTTTTCTTCTACAACCAGTTTAACAGGGGTGATGATGGTCCTGATGATCAAAAGAAGAAGTTAATTCTCTGGGTTTATGGCAAAAATCACTCCCTCTGCTGTATCCCTCCCTATGCCTCTCCCCACCTCTTCTGTGCATCTGAATCTGTTCACAAGCCCTTTACACCCCACTTAATCCCCCCTCCTCTTCTCATGGTAAAATCAGTCCTCCACACTAGGCTTCAGCTGTTTTTTTGGAGCTTGTCTGTTCACATCACTGAGCAACGGTTGAAGTAATGAAAATTACAAGCTGTGGAAATTTGATCTCTCTATTCTGTAATTACTGCTCTCTGAAATCTGAGAATATATATTTACTTTAATATTCTTGCAGAGGAGGGAAGTATCCCCAAGGCATAAAGGAAAGAGACAGAGAACTAGGAAGAGGGAATAGCATGAAACCATTTGTATTTGATTAAATGTTATATACAGTAGTGAGTGGATATTGCCTTAAAGGCTGACACAAAATCACAGCATTGAACTCATCTCGGTATTTAGAAGCAGTTAACACTTCCTCTTTCCAATGTACATTTATATATAGTCATTTGAAGATGAGGAATTGTCATCTTCTGTCTTACCAACACATAATTACCAGTGTTTGCAGTTTCATGATGATAAATTATCATTTTGCTTAATACTATAGATCCTGTAGTTTTGTGAACACAGTAAGAACTATAGTCATCATTCATAAAATCAAATGAAAGAAACTCAATTTATTGCTTTTGAAATTATCACAAAAATCTAGAAAATATGATTAGAGTAAACCCTAAAGGGTCAAAATCTGAATTCAAATATTTACTATGATTTGTTTTTAACTTGCCTAGAACTTCTAAAAATGCCATGATTTTGGGAAAGCAAATTGGCACATGCTATACTACTATTGCTGTTACAATAATTTCTAATTTGATAGTTGCTATATAAAGCAAAGTCAGTCTCTGCCACAAAAAGCTTAGACTTCATTTTTTATGATTTTACTGTTCAAATAAAACCATGGAATAAACATGAAAGTCAAGTTGAACGTCAAGCTACCAAGACTAAGGGAATTCAATACTTTTCTTTGCTGGCCCTCCAAAACCTATGAAGGAAAATGTTTAACAATTGTCTTTCCAGAACCGTGCGGTTTTCCTTTCTCATAACATTTTTCCATGTATGTGTTCATTGTGCCCATTGTTTTCCTGGTTCTATTGTCCCTTGTATTTCTCTAATGAAGGAAAAATTATTTAAAATTGCATAATCAAAAAAACACTGCTAGTAACTGGGTTGTGTGAACTATTTCAGAACTATCAGAATGACAAGACTGTCTTTTTTTTATTCTGACATAATCTAGTTCAAGAGTCATTGCCTTCATCCACTTCATATATTTACAATAAATACAATATTTGCTGAAATATCAGTTAAGCAACAATAAAAGTCTGGCAGCTGACTTGCCTTCAGAAAGGCAGCCAAATCAACCTCCCAAGATTTTTTCTACTTCTTTTTTCCCCTCCAGGAAAAGTATGTCATGAAGTAGTATATCTTGGGGGATTTCAGAACCATATATTTTGAGACCGCTTCTTCCTGGTATCCTGGTGTCACACAGGCATGAGAACCAAAATAGGGAACATTCTAGAGCACAAAAATGTCTACTGAGTACAAGTTTCTGATTGTCAAAGAGTAATGGCTGATGTATTTCAGGGACAAGCCCATTGTTCAAGTTGTTCCATAATCCTCTGACCCTTATACTTGGTGCACTGTGAGGAGTAGGGGCCATCCTTAGAGGTTATAGCTTTTGTTACAGCTTTTGCCCTTATAACTTTCTGCTGAAAGATTTCTGAGAAGAAAGATTTTCTGAGTTATTAATAAGTTTTACAGACCAAAAGTTAAGCCTAAGCGATTTTTGAATCCTGCCTAACTTCGGTCTGGCCCCTCAAATTGTTGTATATAATTTAGCCATTTGAAGTACTAAACTCAAAATCTAAACAGAAACAAATGTGCTAAAACACATTTCTTGTACCTCTACCCACTCTCTCCCACCAGAGAATGAGAAGCAAATTATTTTAAATGTAATATGCTTCTATCTGCTTGTAGGAGCATCTCTTTAGTTTGAATTACAAAAATCTATCCTTCAGTTTTGATTGAAGGCTAGAAGCCAGATATCTACTCTATCTCTGTCATCAGTGCAGAGAAAACAGATACCTCCAGAGAGAGGTTTTTGTCACCAGCCATAGCTACTTATCTCCCAAGGCCTTCAAGTAGTCTAGATGACAAAAAAACTGGATGTTGAACTTGCAGATGCATCAAGTGAGATGAGTCATATCATAAGATTCTGAAGAGTGTCTATGGTTCATACCTAAGTCCAAGCTAGGCTATACTCACTTTCACACATCCAGCTTTTTAACTGTTCAAATAATCAGTCCTGTTAGCAGTAACACAAGGAACTATTTGTACCTATATGCATCTAAGATTTTACTTCAGCTGTGGACCGATGGAAATAAAACCATTTGTGAGATCTTTCCTAGCTTTCACCTGCTTCTGAAATGATGACGACAGTAAGTCAATGAAATCCAGAGCACCCCAAAGGCACTAAGGATTTTGATTTCACTGACTAATCCACAGTTAGAATGTCTAAAATAACACAGTGAAGAACAAGTTTGTTATAAATGGCTTACAACATCCTGCTGCCACTCCAGCCACAACCCACAACCAAGATGAACCTGAGAGATACACAGGCCAAACAGCCATAGGTCACTTTTCCACCTCCTAGTTCGTCTCCTTTCTGACAAAAGTTAGTTGACAATGCAAGTTAAATCCAACATCCTTGGAAGTTCCCTTCCTGCTTTAGGGAATTGGATAAGCTTCTTTCGCAGCTGCTCTGGTCCATCAGAGCAGAGCAGAACAATTAGGGTCTGTATCTGATGTAAGGAAAGCCACAGTTAATAGAATCCTTTTAGCACATAAGACTCAATACTTTCTCCTGACCTTATTTATATTAGTCCAACAACCATTAGTGCTTCTACCTTCAGTGAAGCTGCAATTGTTTTTAACCCATGCATGTGATCTCAGAGTCACCAAAATCAGATGTAAGAAATCCCAAATAAATCACTTTTCTGACTAACTAGAATTACTCTTTACTCTTTATTCTGGTGCTCAGGCTGAATACCTCTCCTCTACAAAGATCCTGTGTAAATTAAAAGCTCAAGAGAAGTCATTCCAATCAATTGGATCAATGACACAGCAACTAAAACTACATTAAGTAGGGCCTTGATACAATAAACTATGACAACTAGGAAAGGAATTGTTTGATTTTATTGGGACAATGATTTGTGAACTAAAGTTTCCCTAAGTTACTTACTGTAATAGATTGTAACTGCTACTTTAGAGAGATTGCAACGCTCTTCTGGGTCACTGATCTAAAAAAGCATTTCTAAGCTGTAACCTTGAAAGAATATCCTTTAGACACATAGCCACATCAAAAAGGTGCATTTAGTGTACTACATTTAGTTGTAACAGTTACTTTACTCGAATTTACACACATTCCACTTGAAAAGTTTACTGCCCTTTTCTCATATGGAATATTGTTGAATCATTGAATGATAGAATGGTTTAGGTTGGAAGGGACCTTTAAGATCCAAACCCCTTGCCATGGGCAGGGAACCTTCCACTAGATGAGGTTGCTCAGAGCCCCATGCAGCCTGTTCTGGAAAACCTCCAGAGATGGGGAGACCACAACTTCTTTGTGCAACTTCTTCCAGTGCCTCACCACTCTCATCATAAAGAATTTCTTCCTAATATATAATCTAAACTTCAGCTTATGCTTCAGCTTATGGCCATTCCCCCTTGTCCTGTCACTACATACCCTTGTGAAAAGTCTCTCTCCAGCCTTCTTGTAGGCCTGTTTTGCATTAATCCAAGTATGAAAAATTCTATAAGGTCTGCCCTGAGCCCTCCCTTCTCCAGGCTGAACAGCTCCAACTCTCTCATCCCATCTTCATAAGAGCGGTGCTCTAGATCTGTGATCAACTTACTGTCCCTTCTCTGGACTTGTTCCAATAATTCTATCCCTTTCTTATTTTTGGGGCCTCAGAGCTGGATGCAGTAGTCCAGGTGGGGTGTCACAAGAGCAGAGTAGAGGGGAAGAATCACCTCCCTCCAGCTGCTGGCCATACTTCTTTTGATGCAGCTCAAAATGAAATTGAGTCATATTTTCTCCCACAAACACCTCCAAGTCCTCCTCCCCAGGGCTGCTCCCAAACTATTCTCCACCAGGCCTGTTTTTGTGCTTGGGCTTGCCCTGATCCAAGTGCAGGACCTTGCACTTAGTTGGGCTTGTTGAACTTCATGAGGTTTGCACAGGCCCACATCTCCAGCCTGTGCAGATTCCTCTGGATGGCATCCCTTCCCTATAGTGCATCGACCACACCGCACAGCTGGGTGTCATCAGCAAATCTGCTGAGGGTGCACTCAATCCCACTCTCCATGTGGCCAACAATATATTCAATATTCTTCAAATGCAATCCAGTATTTTCTTTATTATTCTTCTTCATGAGATCTAACACCTTAAAGCTGGCTGTCTCATCAAAACTGTCAAGGCTCCCGCTATTCTAAAGACAATGTGAGGAACATCTACAGGGTCCCTCAGATGAATATCCATCCACAGCTTGCTTCATTAGTTTTGCCAAAAAAAAAAGACAAAACTTTTCCAGCCACTTGACTGTTCAGTCAATCCCCTGGAAAAAGCAAATGTTTTCCAATAAAGGACCCTGCAGCACAACAAGGACCTAAACATCCAATAAATGACAACATCCTATTATTTCCCAGGTAATCCAACCATCTCTGAAGGAAATGATATATAAGCTGCTAAGAAAGGTGGTTTAACTAAGTAAGCTGGAGAAAAACAAGTGAATCTCTGGACATAAAGAGGATGGCACAGCATTAATGAATGAATTCTTCTTTCATCTATGATAACAGAAATAAAATGACCTAGACAAATTCCAGTCAATTGCTACAAACTGTAATAAAGCACTGAACTGAGTTATCTTACTTTTGTACACACCAGACTCAGAGTGCCCTCCAGGATTCGCTTTTAAAACTGAGAGAATCTTAGTGTGAGCCTTATCCTTGTGCCTCCAGTTGGAGAACAGTGTTACAACTGCAGGGATATACGTTGCAGCTACCTCTGAAGAAAGATTGAAGCAGAAGGGGGCTTAATCTGGTGACAGGGGAAATTTAATCATGGTACATCAAAACAACTTGTACAAACATAGCTTCTGTATTACACTTTTCTGCCTCAAATTCAGGTTAGAAATAGAAATGCAGCAACCAGCAGTATCCACAGAAAAAGAGCAGCTGGAAAATCCATATCCATATAGCTAGTACTGTTAAAGATAATATTTTTTTTTGTTGCTATGGCATTACAGGAGTGCCTATATATTTCCTCTGAGATTTGTCTACAGCTGTGTTAGATGTTGTATAAATACGATAAGGTACTCCCTGCTGAAGTCAACAGCAAAATCCTTTGACAGAATTTAGATCAAGCCACAGATGTTCTGAAGTTCCAAAAAGGTAGCTACTCAATTCTTTTCTGCCTCTCTCTTTACACTCACATGTGGGGAACAGACAAACAAAAGTATCAGTATGAGGTTTAACATGATGCAAAAGAATCTGTTAGAAAAGCTGGTGGAAGAAGAAGGATAAAGACAGGTGTATCCTGAAAAGAGTGATATTAAGCCAGATGCTGCCCTTCAGTTTTAATGTATTTAACAGGCTGTGGAGCATCCACTTAGCCAGCAAGGTCACTCCATCTTTGAACACATGTCAGCTCAGACTTGGGAGAATTGCTTGGTTAAATTTCCATGTTCTCTTCTTCTCACAGTGTAAACATTCTCCGCCCTCAAAACAGCCCCCAATGTTTGTCTTTATCATCTTCATATAAATGTCAAATGCTATTTGCTTACATTTGCATAGAGCCTCTCTGCTTGTCACTATGATTAAAGATCTGGTATCACAGCTGCACAGTACAACCTGAGGGGGAAGAAGGAAGAGCCAGTCTCCTCCTCTCAGGCAGAAAATATTGTAGAATTGTTGGTATGTTGGGTAGGTGCACTTGTTCTGGGAAAAGAAGGGAAAATATGTTCATCAGAATCAGTAACAGAAACAAAGCAAGTGAAATGATAAACTACTTGTTACCTAAGGGTAGGAATCTGCACATCCTTTTCCTTTCTCTGCCAATGACTTATTTTGCAAATAGGTGGGTCACTTCATCCTCTTCCTCAGTGTTTCCCCTTCCACAATTTATTTCAATCTGTTTAGGTCTTGTTGTCTTCAAAGACAGGTTTCCCTCCTATTCTATTTTTATCCTGCACCTAACACAAAGTGGCAGCAGCCATTGTTTCAGTGTCTATTTGCTGTAATCTAGAAGGTTATTAAGAAAAGGAAGCTAAGATGCTTGTGGGAATAGATCAGTAATTAGGAAGGATATGAACACTTTGTATAAAGAACAGAATACAGATATTTCAGATCCCTTTGAATTGCAGGGTAAGGTCACTGAGTACCAAAGGGAAGCTTATCCTTGAGCCTGTTGTGTTCCCCTGGTGGCTGGAAGCACGGTACTTGCGCAGCTCAAGAACAGCTGATCTGGCACCAGTCAGTGTTGTGGCAGTCTCCATCTTTTTACTAATACCTTACGTCTGTGTAGTGCTTCCTAAGAGCAAACTTCAAGTTCTCACATTCTCTGCCTAATACTTGAATACCCTGAGGCTCAGATAGCTGGAGTGCAACTTGGAATGACTCCATCTGCCCCAGCCTTGAAGGCAAAAAGGCTGTGCTGGTAATGGAGCACTGAGTTAGAGGTGGTGAGCTAATAGCAAGCTACTAACAGAGTGCAGTGATGACAGTCTGTGCTATAGTTGTTAGGAAATACAGCCACACGTGTAGCTGATTCTGTCCCTGAATAAATTCGCCCCTTAACCTGGAACTTGCCAGTTTGATATCTCAATGACAACTCTTTTCTTCTCTAACAGAATTGACAATCATCTCTTACTAAATAATTTTGGACTAGTATTTTTGAACATGGATGTTAAAAACCCTAGCTAATGCAAATACTTGAGCATGAATTCAACTGAATAATTTCAAGCACACAGGACTAAGAAAAGGTCTATTTATGTATGTATTCATTTTAATTTTAGTAGAGTTGTGCTTTCACATGATGCTGACACTCTCCCTGTAGTATTTGGTATAACTTAGGAAAATGTTCTTTTCTCGGTTCCAAACTCAGTCATTCTATGCCACTGAAAGTCTGTATACTGCTGACTAATAGTAGTGGTAAAAAATAGCTTCCATTTTTATTTTCTTGCATATACTGTTTTGCATATGTGTTATTCTGACATCCTCTTTTCTCCAAGGATCTGTATGTGCTCCTTCAACGTCTATAGAAAGATGCTGGATGATATCCTTTGTGAATTTGTCTCTCCATTCCCATGTGTGGATTGCTCTGCATGCCTATGATAATTTCTGAAACCTACCTCTGCCACTCCCCATCTCCATCTTTTACCATGTCTCTCTACTGCCGGATGCAGACTTCCAAGTGAGGAAGTAATATTTTCTCTAATATGTTCTGCTCTCTTCAGTGCTCTTGGTTTTTGCTGGCTTGGTTTTCAGCTACCAGTCTAAGGAGGGAAAGCAATACACCTGCAAGCCAAGGTTGCTTTCTTCAAGTTAATGGACTCTGGTCATGTGTTTGCAGCATCATCAAAGTGGCTCTGTGTGCTGCTTTGGGCTGGGATAGAGTTCATTTTCTCCATAGTACCTGGCATGGGGCTGTGTTTTGGATTTGTGCTGGAAATAGTGTTGATAACGCAGGGATATTTTAGTTGTTACTGAACAGAGCTTACACAGCGTCAAGGCCTTTTCTACTCCTCACCCCACCCAACCAGCAAGGAGGCGGGGAGAAACAAGGACCTGGGAGGGAACATGGACAGGACAGCTGATCCCAAAACACCCAAGGGAAATCCCATAGCATATGGCATCACTCTCAGCATATAAAGTTGGGTAAGAAGAAGGAAAGAGGGCTTGTCTTCTCAAGACACTGTTATATGTGATGGAGCCCTGTTTTCCTGGGGATGGCTGAACACCTGCCTGTCCATGGGAGGAGGTGCATTGATTCCTTGTTTTGTACATGCTGCTTTTGCTTCATCTCTTAAACTTTCTTTATCTCAAACCATGACTTTGGTCACTTTTCCAATTATCTACCCCATCCCACTGAGGGGGGAAGTGAGCAAGCAGCTGTGTGGGGCTGAGCTGCCAGCTGGGGTTAAACCATGACACTCTGTATTCTGGTTTATCCATAGGACTTTGAAAAATTGGGATTCAGCCATTATGCCCTTTCAAAACAATTGAGCTATCAAACACAGTAAAAACTTTGTATTTAACTTCCAGGGGAAGCTCAAGTGACTTCAGGGAGGAGCCAAATGTAAATTTTCTGACTTTCAGTGCTATGTGTTTGTGTTAGCCCTGATTTGCATAAGGTTATTCAGGTTTATCCATTAGTTCTTTATATCTTGCACATTATCCTCCTGGTCACCCAGCTCCAACTGCTCTCTGATAATTGCTTGAGATCTGTGCATTGTTAAAGGTAACTGCACTGCTGTCTTGCCCCAGAGTGGTCAGGTTCTAGATGTGCTAGAGAACACAGTGCCAGGAGTGTGCTTTTGCAGAACTCCTCTAGAGAAAATTAAAGTGCTCCATGGCAGGCTATCAGTTCTTGCCAGAGTTTAAATTTGGGACTGAACACAAATCTGACAGTACTATGGCTGCTGTGGAACTGTGGCTGCTGCCTACTAATCATCTTATGATACCAATTCAGCCTCCACGATAATCGATGGGAGCTTGATCCACCTAAAACCACATCAATGGTCTTGGTTGACCCCTTTATGTTCTTTTGAGAGTCATCAGAAAGCTTTCAGTGGTTTATTCAGCCTGTTCACCTTCAGCATCAAAATTACATGTACATATAACTAAATATTCCAGGGTCTCCGTGTTGTTGAGCCAACCAACAGTAAGAGGCCTCATGTCAACTCTCACAAGTGCAGAATAGAGTGGCTGCATAAACCCCATGCCTAGGATCAGTGTGGACATTCAAGTCCCAGTACCTGAGTACATGACTTGGCTTTCCTACACGAACTCACGTTGATGGTGCCCTGGAACCCAGAAGGACCTTGGATGTATTTTACCTGTGCAGCTGGACCTCTGCTTCAAGACTAAGTACCACTAGAGGAGAAGTGCTCCTTACCCCAGTTTTATGGCATAATTTTTCTCAGGAAAACAGATCCCCGTAGCCTTCACACTAGCAGTTATTTTGGAGGTGACATATTATTCATGCTTCCTGTTGAAGCTGGCCCACTGCATGGAAGAGAATTCAAGACTCTTGGGTGAGGTAAAGGAAGCAGAAATAAGCCTGGCTTCACAGCCTTGTGAGATCACTCACTTGGCAGAAGAGTCCTGAGTTCCAGTCTTTTCTTTTAGGGATTATTCATGCTTTTTTTGTCATTGTAAAATGCATAGGCAAACACATGGTAAAAGCTCTGCAGTTCAGAAGTCACTATTTCGGACCACTCCTTCACAATGCACTAATCACTTTGCCAAGCCAAGATGACTTTGCCACAATGCCTAAGTCTCCTCTAGGGTCTACTCCGAACTTTACATTATATAAGAAGCCTTTTAATTAGTGGATAAACAGAACCAGCTTGAACAGAAGGACCCACCCTATAGGCCTCATGATAGAAGAGTATTTGGTTCCTGGGCAACTTCCCATGCCTGCTGTCACAGCATCCAGCCTGTGTGTGCCCTGTGCTGCCCTGAGTAAAGGCACAGTCATCCTCCTGTGAAGGATTTGTCTCTGACAAGTCAACAGGAGATGATCCCCAGCACAATCAGCCTGACTGCTGAAACTGTTAGTCCAGCAAAAATCTACCCCAATAAGGTCATTGTATCCTATTAGAAAAGAATTTTTGGCAGCTTCTCATGGCTTGTGAATAATAATCATTTGCTAATTGTCTGTCTCTTTGATGGAATGCTGGACTCTGCCAAGAGGCATTGCTCTAGGCACTGTTTTATACTTAGTATGAGAACTCAAGGCCAAAACGGCTCCTGATAGATTCCCCATGGAAACTCATTGGCTTTAATGAGATTGTGCTGTTTGTGAATCAGGAAAGAGTTTGATATCAAGATCCTGACCGTATTGATGCATAAGCTAATAACTATTAAGGACCATTAAGACATTCTAGGCATTAACAATTACTCAGACAAGAAAATAAACTTCCTGGAAGTGCCAATGTTGATCCGAATAGAAAGATGTGCCAGTTAAAGAGAAACAGGTTGGCATACAGTGCTTTCCGAACCCCTGCTTGTAAGGGGCTCTGAGCAAACAGACCACCTTGCTCACCCACAGCAGTGGGGCTGCGGCAAACTGGGCTTTAGTGTGGACTTCCAGCACCCAAGTCATAAGCGAGGAAATCATGCTAAATACCTTTGCCTCACCACACTATGGCTGTGCCTTAGGATCTCCACTCCACTTCAATTTGCCATGCACTGTTCCTTCTCCAAGATGCATTTTCTTCTCCCAGTTTTTCCTTTAAAAGCAGAGGCAGGAGTTGTGAGAGTGTCTGTACATATGGCTTCACTTTTCTAGTCACTTATGGAACAGCTGAAGGCTGATAACTTCCCTTTTCACGTCTTAATTTAGGTGAGAAGCTCTTTGCTATAGACAGTGACCTTTACCTCCCTGAAAATGCTATTCACAATTATGCCGCTGTCTAAATAATGTCTGTGGTTGTATTAAGGTGAACTAGGCACCTCGTAAATAATTCCACTGAAGCCCATTACTAGAGAAACAAAGAATGGAGAGAAACTTATTTACGGGAGAGATTTTCAATTTGAGGCACTGCCTCATTTATTCTCCTTCCTTTCCCTGTCCCACAGTAGGAGGAGAAATATGGCTCTCAGAGAGAAAAACAAAAAAAAAGGAAGTGAGCTTTCTGAAAATATGAGAGCTTCATCTTCACTCTTAGATTCAGGAATATACATTTGGAAATTGGAGTATGTTGGTGAATTAAGTTCGCCAAGCTTGTAAAAACAGATTTATCTAGGACAAGTTCATTTTGTACATTTTATCAGATGTACAACACCAGACTCAGAAGAACTTGCCTTTTAGGGGAAAAATGCATCTAATGATAACTTGCAAAAGTCTGAAATGGTATTAATGAAGACAAATGAAGCTCAAGGACAGCAAATTTACTTCCAAGCAAATGAAATGCTACTTATGCACATTTTTGCACAGGACTTAAAAGAAAAAAAATCATTAAAACCTCAGGAATATATGTTTTATTGTTGCTTTGAAACATGAGTCATTAAAAACAGGCACACTAGCTAAGCAAATGAGTAGTCTTTGAAGGTATCAAAAAGACTTATGCTATAGATACTTATCTGTAGTTATAGAACTTAATTTACTTCTTGCTTACCACCATTTTTTAGTAGTTTAATTTCAGCAGTTCCTTCACATAACACAGCGTAGATTTTGCTCAACTCCATTTCAAATGCTTCGGGGAGTGAAATAATTTCCAGGGCTATGTAGATAATTTTGAATCTTTCTGTGAGTGATAGGAGTAGTTAACAAGAACTGTTTTTAATTTTTATTATTAACATATTGTTAAGGTAAGCATACCTGTCACTCAGAGCAGAATAACTAAGTGTCAATCAATTTGTTTAATTACTAATAGCTAATGGTTGAGTGCAACCTAAAAACTTCATGGGCAAATGCACAGTTGCAACAGCTGCTCTTTTCATGACTTTTTCTTTAGTTATGCCTCCCCTTTGGAGATCAGCTATGTTTTTTCAGGATCAGGATCTTTGTCATGTCAGAATGCAATTGATATCTACTTGTGATTACGGATTGTCTGGGGGGAAAAAAAAAAAAGCCCAAACTCTATGCAGTCACCTACAGCTGGCAATACAATTCTACCAGTTTGGAGAAAATAGGTGACTTTGCAGGGAGTAGATCTTGCAGCCAGGACACCACCATGAGCAGAACTCAGGACCTTTTAGAGAAATCAAGATGGTTACAAGCTGGAGTGCTTGACCTGTGAAGAGACTTGCTCAGCCTGGGAAATAGGATGCACTTGGAGGATCTGACAACAGCTTTCCAGTGCTTACAGGAATATCATCAGTAAGTATAGTTGCCTTTAGGAATTCTGCCAGCCCTTGTGGAGAGGGCACCGACAGTAGATCAGGGGGTCCAGGGTCCTTCCTACAGGAGTCCCCATGTCACTTGTGGGGATTTCTGTGGAGGCTGAATTCAGGTATGATGAAATTTTCATTGATTTAAAAAAAATCCTATTTGACCATTCCATAGAAGCTCCATGAGTATAAAGCCCTCTGCTATTTTTATACACTTGTGTTTATTTTGACTCTTATGTGTCTCATTTAGAAGAGAGAAAATACGGGAGTATGAGAGTCTCAGAAACCATCTGAGTGTGGTGAATAAAAGTGCCAGGGAACTGCAGAAGAAAGTCACCCCAACTTTGTCATCAACTCCCCACATTCAAATAAATTTAGATCCACTGAGTACCCAGGAATCTCTGCTGTTTTTCAGGAAATATTCATCCATCTCTAGATTCAGCAACCTTCAGAGCTGCTTCTAGGCCTGGATAAGACCCTACCAAATGAAATAAAATCTAAAAACCAATTTTTCATTCTGGAATTGTTTCAAACAGTATTTCTTTGGGGTTGAAATGCCAGACTAATTCTCTTCCTTGAGTAATCTGTTCAGTTTTGGGCCCTTCACTTCAAAAAAGGACATTGAAGTGCTGGAACATGTCCAAAGAAGGTCAATGAAGCTGATGAAGGGTCTGCAGCACAAATCTCATGAGAAGTGGCTGAGGCAGCTGGGGGTGTTTAGACTGGAGAAAAGGAGGGTCAGGAGAGACCTTATTGCTCTCTACAACTACCTAATAGGAGGTTGTAGCTAGATGGGGGTTGATTTCTTCTTCCAGGTAACAAGCAACAGGATGAGAAGAAGTGGCCTTAATTTGCACCTGGGGAGATTCAGATTTGATATTAGAAAAAAAAAAATTCACTGAAAGACTGGTTTGGCATTGGAATAAGTTGCCCAGCATGGTGTAGTCACCATCTCTGGAAGTGTTCAAAAGTCATCTGGATGTGGCACTTGGGATTGGTTTAGGGGTGATTATGGTGGTGCTGCTTTGACAGTTGGATGAGATGATCTTGAAAAGTCTCTTCCAACCTTGATGATTCTGTGATTCCTGAATAGTTGCTCCTAGATCCAGGGTGCCTAAATGCTTTATATCCACCATTGAAACTGGTGGTCATCTGGGACTTCATTATGGTGCTGACCACAGCCTTTAGAAAGGCACTGCATCTCCAGAGATCCACTTTGCTGCTATCCATTGATGTATGAAGGAAACTGTTATTGATGGAGTGTGCAGGACACATAGCTGAATTGTTCTGGTTCTGTCTGATACAGAAGAATGTTCTCCATCATCACAAGTTAATTGGAGCACAGTAGTGACTAGTTAGTGCTGAACTCAGAGAACAGCATTATGCTAGCTCTGATTTTGTAAAATAACCTCTATTTGCTTCTAATTCTACACAGACTGATTACAACAATTGTTGGCAGACTTATAGTTTTCTATACTTCATAAAGAAAAGAACAAAATCAAAAGTAGCCAGGAGGACAGAATCACATCTAGAGATATAGACAGGCATTATATTACCTTTCTAGGGAAGTCCCAGCACTTTCTTTCTTAAATAGTGGTTAAAATTTCTCTCAAACAATTTCCTTATAAATGCACATACTCCAAAGGTCAAGCCAGAGGCAGTGTGAAATGGGCTTTAAAAGAAGCATAAAACTCCTGTCTGACACAGAGTCAGTGGCAATTGAAAAAGCAAAGAGGGAGGGTTAAAGGCTAATTACTAGAAGAAATCTGGCCTGCTGGCCTAAGGTCTTTTGAGTGGGAGCACAGTCAAATGGGAGTTGTGGGATTAATTGGGTGAAAGACATTGTCACCTTGACATTCACAAAAGTACTTGAGAAGAGCACTGTTTGCTGATATACTGCGGACAGTTCATTTGAACCACAGAGTTAAGATATCTCTTTTCCACAAAGACTTCACCTTTCCTTTTTAATTGGTGTCAAATACAAAAATTAAAATCTCCGGTGTGAGAAGCCACTGCACATATTTTTTGAAGTTTGTAAATGTCTCTTCCTGTCCTCACTGTAATAATGAAAAGTAAATGTATATCCCAAGGACAAAATTTTCAAGCCCTTGGCTTAACAAAGTGAAGAGTGTAAAACTTGTAAGCTATAAGTCCCTTTGGAGCTCTTTGTGCTGTGGGAACATAATGAGTAGTTCTTTGGGCTTCTTATAAATAACTCCAACATCCACTGATCAACTGCATGACCTCAAGCCAGGCAATTCAGCTCCCTGCTTCACTTTACCCAATAACTGTGATACCATGCAGAAGGTATCTTATCATCAGGGATGACAGTTTGGCTACAGGGGAATCAGGTACAGTCCTATGCATAATAACTGCTATTTGCTGCAAAGTTTCACTGCAGTCATATCAATGCATGGAATTGTCCTTTCCTCTTGCTTCATCATTTAGTCATTATAACTATTCTGCCCCATAGCATAAGATATCTATTCACAAAAGCTTACACTTCAAGGTATTTTTACCCCCTCAGGGTACTGTTGAAGCATTGTATGGGAGATGCTTGGAC
The DNA here is from genome assembly GCA_013396775.1 of Cephalopterus ornatus. Lineage (NCBI taxonomy): Eukaryota > Metazoa > Chordata > Aves > Passeriformes > Cotingidae > Cephalopterus > Cephalopterus ornatus. Next base: position 25,174 of record VZRE01007296.1, on the reverse strand, counting down.
AGTTTTGTGAAGTGGAAATATAAATTAGCACAGCTGATCCTTGTTAATGCTTCAGAAGACCTCAAATCTTCTAGTAAAGGACAGTTAATACAGTGCAGGTCTATCCCATTTATAATTTTTCATTTTTTTTCACCTCAGCATCACACTGTAGCAGAAAATAAAGGTGGTTTCAAGAAAAATTCCCCAGCTCTCAAATCTGAATCCTGGCCAGCATGCAAAGCTCACTCCTGAGGAGAAGCATGATAAGCATGAGTGCCTGGTAAATCCTCAGCCAAAACAGCACAGATCCACTATGTTTCAGCTCTCTTCATACAGCTGCCAGGGACTGCACTGTGTTTCTGTGTGGTATGATAACCCAGTGATTACAACAGAAGCACCTTTCAAGGTGACCAAAACTATGCACAACTTGAAATTTAATTTGGTCAAGCATTATGGAAAGCGTAGTTCACCCAGTTCCCCCAAAACTAGACACAGCAGCTCCTTGACCCTAAAATTGAAAAAATGATGCTCTGGTCTGCCTTCAAAGTGCTTTAGAAGAGATAATAATTCTCAAAATCGTTAATTGAGTTATGATTCTAGTGAAAGGGACTGGTCATTTTTATGAGAGGTATTACCTTGCAGTGTTCACATTTGTTAAACCTGAGGTATGAAATATTCACTGTATTGAAGCTCATCAATGATTCACTGCTGGTGGATGTGAGACCAGGATTCCAGACACAGAATATCAATGGCAAGTTATGTGGCTTGATAAGTGAGACATAGCCAAAGACCCTTTACTTTCTCTTGAATTCAGATGGGAACATGCATTGAAAGTTACATTTTAGTAAAGTCAAGTGCCTAACAGAGCATTTCAAACAAGATGACTTTCACCCTGAGGAAGGGAAGAAGCAAACCCATAATGAAGTGAGAATCTTTCTGTCATTTCAAAATCTTCAGGTATGGAAACATGTCCAGTTTATGCTGCTCTAGGAGTGTTTTCACTATTTCCCATCCAGAAGAAACCAGAAGTTTAAAGTAGGAATGAATTTTCAGATTATTAATTTAAGCTGAAGCTCGGAGTTGTAGTTCAAGCTCAAAGAAACTCTTTACTGGGCCAGAAACTCACCACTTTGAAAAGTCCTACTTAGTCCCAGCTTACAGATTTAACTTACTATAACAGGCTGTCACAAGGTGACAAGAAAATGCAAGAGTGATTTTAGATGCACCAAAAATCATGGATACACAAAAGTCAGCATCAAAAATCAGGGATGGACAAAAGCCACTTAAGCTAAAAGATAATGATCATTATATCAACAAATGCATTCAAGCTGTGCCTAGATATATTAGAAAGCAAAATGAAATTTCTTCCATCAAAGGAGTCTCCTCAGTTTGAAAAATGGGAGTAAATTTAAGATAGAGTTTGATCAAGGTATTAATGGAACCAGGGACAGCTTCAGGTACACAGGAAGTATGCAGTTGCTAGTGTGGGTACTAGACTGTTTAGAGTAGCAAAAAAAAATTGACATCACTGTTTCGGAGCAGATCTGGGAGTCATACACATGCAAACCTTCCATCCTTGCCAAGAAACAGCCCATCCCATCCACATGGGACACTGCCTCCATGACCCCTCCTGTCCCCACTGCCAGGGTGGGAGCAGCTGTGTCAATGCTGTCTCAGCATGAGGGAAGCAAGGTTGGACCATGGGCTGGAGGTGTTCCCACAGCCGTAGGCCTTGGTCTTGAATGTGGTGTTCAAGCTGGCAGTGCTGGGAGGTCATGTTTAGGGAAAGAGGGGGCCTTAGGTACTCAGGAACGGAGGTGTTGTAGAGCAACTATCAAAGTAAGAGCTGCCTGCACTAATGAGAAGCAGGAACTGCCTGTGGTGGTCTGTAGTTTTCTGTTTGGTTTTCAGTCCACATTCCTAGTTTCAGTCCTCATCAAGTCAGTTCTGCCCTAGCCTCTTACATTATGAAAACTGATTTACATATCCAAACAAACGGCCCTCAAAGGGAATATTCAGGCTGACAAAACATAATTCATGCTCATCCTTTTTAGAGCTATCTTTCCATTAAAGAAAGATTAACAAACAAAACCAAGGAGATAAAGAAAGAAATGTCATGGAACCGCTGGGAATTTTGAGAAACTATTCAACCATCCATATACATTCATGAAGATGGGGTTGGGGCTAAAGAGATTTCCCAGTTGACACATTTCTCCACTTGTGAACATGCTGAAAGATCACTCATACGTTTTCAATGAAGTCACTGACAGTCAAGAATGCTGGAGGCAACAGCTGTTGGAGATTGATTTACCCCAAGGCTATTTAATCTCCCAGCCTCTCCTAAGGATGCTTGCTAGGGGGAAGGTAAAGAAGCACAACTAAAAATTGTATTGCTTTCAGCAGCTGTTGTTATTCCTGAAAACCAAGAATGGGTCAAAAAAATGTGATGAAAGTCTTGGATTGTTATCAGCTACAGAGGTGGCCAGAGCTTACTGCTTCCTTTGGGGGTAGAGTTTCCTTTGTGGAATGAAATACAGTAAAATTACTAACTCCAAGAGGGCTTAGTTGCCCGGGAGTTACCGTGAAGTGTATATATGCCTTGGAATTTCCAGAATTATAAGTATATTATGTCAGTGTGGAGTGATACAGGTTGTGAAAGGCGGCCCTTGTGTTCAGTAACTGGAGCTGGGACAATTGAGCAGCAAGAAAAGACAACATAAAACATTCATTAAAATGGTGGAAAAAAATTACTGAAAAGCAGAGTGCAGCTGCTGTACGTGTCAGTTACTGTTTCAGAATGGTCTCCGTCTGTGAAACTCTGAGTTGTTATTAAATCACATTGTCCAACCATGCATTAGACCCCTACACCGCAAGACATTTTCCTACCTAGTTGAAAATACAACACATGCATCTCCAGTAGAGCTTCTTTTTGTAACCATGTACTTTCTGCAGTTTGCTAGCGGAACTTTTGAAACAGGGACTGCATTTTCAGTGGAGAAGGAAACAGAGAAACGTCTTTGGGTGGCCTGGGACTTCATTGCTATGAATACAGAAGATGCGTTGTAGCTACACAGAGTCCACCATTGGGCATAAAACTTTTGTCTGTTCCCTCCAGCAGTGCAAGCTGCTCTCCATCCCGGGCATTAGCTACAGCCTGACACCCTTCCAGATCCTTCCAGTGGATCACTCAGGATGTATCTGCATGAGGACTTTGGTTTGGATCAAGGATACACTTTTGAAGCAATTCTCACATTATCCCCACTTAGGTGCTTTGGTTCCCATCATTAATCTGCCTTGGAGACCATGAGCTACATTCCTGTCAAATAAAAATGAATTAGAAAGTGTGCTTCAGGATTAAACCCCATTGCGCTGTACCACAAAGAGTTCTGCAAGACTAGAGTAGAGCTAGGTCAGCATAGAATAACTCTGAAAAGTGAATAATATGGACATTGGACCTTTAGTACCAGCTGTTTCGTTATGCAGGTTCACTCCTACCAGTCTAAAAACATTGGTGATACACACATAGCCATATAAATGCACCACATAATTAAAAGCCTTATAATTAATCGGGAAATTAAAGGGGAGGAAAAAAAGAAGGAAAATAACCCCCAACATCTGGTAGTGGGAGATGGGATTTACAGATGTAAAAAGTAGCAGCACCAGCACTGAAGGTATGAAGACACTAACATCTGATCTTGCTCCATAGCACAGCCTGAGTTCATGTTCAGCTCGCGTACATGGTGTTTCAAAAGAAATCAGCCCAAGCAGAATAAGAAGAGGAGGAAAGCAGAAGCTCTCGCAGACCCTCAGACCGGAGCCAGCTGTGTCAGTGCACCCTGGGCACAGCCTAGGCACAGCCATGGCCGTCCTGGCTGAGTCCTTCATTCCCACCTCAGCCTTTGCAAGCAGCATCATGTGTTCACTACAAGGCAGAGGAGTGGAATGGGTTGGTTGCTATTAGGTTGCAGTGTAAAGGGAGCTGTAGGCAAAAGAGCCACTGTCCCCCTGTCGCTGCTGTAATGACACACACAGCTCAGGTCAGAGAGACAGTCAAATGGCAGTGAGAAACAGATGTAGGCTTAGCAAAGGACCCATTTGTACTATAAAACATTGTAGTGTGTTTTTCAGTTGGTTCTATAATACAACTGCCCCAATCAGTGCTAGAACATGTTGTACTGTCCACTCTTTTATATGGCCTGAATCATGGGTCATTTACCGCCACCACTTACAACTCTTAGAACGCTTCCATCAACGCTGCCTCGGTACAATCCTAAACATCCACTGGATAGATTACGTGACCAATACGTCTGTTCTCGAACAGGCAGCAGTTACGAGCATTGAGGCCATGTTGCTGTGAGCGCAGCTGCGTTGGGCAGGGCACATCTCCAGGATGAAGGACTACCGCCTCCCTAAGATTGTGCTCTATGGTGAACTTGCCACTGGCTGCCACAAGAGAGGAGCCTCGAAGAGGAGATATAAGGACTCCCTGAAACAACATCTCAGCCTTGGCCATATTGATCACCATCACTGGTCTGCTCTGGCCTCCAATCGGGAGGCCTGGAGACACACTATCCACAACGCTGCTGCTTCTTTGGAGAATACACGCAGGATCACTCTTGAGGAGAAAAGACAACACAGAAAGAACCGTGTCCTGTCGGTACCACCTGGGGAGCCATTCTGCTGTGCCTTTTGCAACCGGACATGTCTTGTCTCGCATTGGCCTTTTTAGCCATCAGCGCGCTTGCAGCAAGCGTGGGTAGAGTCCTTCACAAATCTTCGTTTGCGAAGCCTAGCCATGATGATGATGATGATAATACAACTGCCCCAATCAGTGCTAGAACATGTAGAAAAATGTAACTCGAATTCATGCAGAGAGTCAGGATCAAGACAATCTGGCAAGTGTCTGATCATTTTAAAGCCTTCCTATATACAATCACTCTCCTACTGGAAGTGGAAATCCTGGGGGCAAGAAACATTTGCTTCTGTCTTGTTCTTAGGTGTGAAAATCAGTAGGGGAATGTGAAAGACTTAGAACATACCATCAGTAATATGTCTCAGCTTGCAAAGGACACTCTAGTTAGGCAATGACAAATTCCTTCCTCTCATTAGAGACGAGTTCCTCAGTATCAGGAGCCTTCCCTGGCAGGTGTCTTTGAGCTCCAAGGTCATTCTAATGATGGAAAAAAGAGATCTTGATGGTCTAAAGCAAAATCCTGTGAAGCAGCTTTCTCAGACCTCACAGGCCATGTGTGAAGGAATGAGCAGCATCCCTCTGGAGGCCTTGGGGAGCTGTGAGCTGTGTTCTCACAGTGCATGGAGAGGTCAGCTCCTGGGGCAAGCACAGAGAGACATATAAGAAATCACCCACTCTAGGTGCCATTTCAAAATCAGATTCCAGGCAAAACAGTATTGCTTTCCACAAAACAGGCCAAAAAGAAAGGAGAAACTTTTGTGGCCTTTTCCAGTGACAAGGATATGTTGGGTGATGGCAGAAAGCAAGGAAGCAGATTAAATTCCTGGGCTGTGGTACCACAGCTCCCTACTCTACAGGACAGTTGGATCAATGGGACAAATGAGGAAAAATACAGAAAGGTTAAAAGAAATACTTTGATTCACCCAGACTCATTAATCATGAATGGGAGGAATATGGAAACTCAAAAAGATTTAACTAAAAATGGCTTTTGTTGACCTGTCTGTCCTCCTGTATCCAGAGACAATGAGGAATTCAGGGCCACCAGGTGCAACTACAACAAAAAAGCAAGGGAACAGACAGGAGGGAGGATTATTCTTGGTCTTGAAGAAGAACATCATCCCTACAGAAAAATATTAAAATAATCAAGGATTCATAGGAAACGTTGTTGAAGAGACTCTTGGAAACTTTTCTAGCTTTACCCTCAGGCCAAGGAATACAATTCAGCTGAATTTAGGAAAACTACTTATTTGCATGTAAGTGCCTAATTAATTGGCTATTACAAAAGTTATATACTTGCTTGTAACACAGGAAGGTTTTGTTTCCATTGTCAATGGCTCGGACTAGATAACCTAAATATTTCAGAGCAAACCCAAGTTCTGAAAATGTTCACATCATCTGCTGAGATGTCTTGGTCAAAAGGGGAAAATCCCAAATCTCCCAGCTTCCATATTAGCAGATCACTTTTTACTGAGTGAAGCATTTTGCTGCTGGGGGAAAAAAAAAACAAACCAAAGGAAACAAAACAAACCAACCAACCAAACAAAACAAACAAACCAAACCCACAACAAAACAAAACAAAAAACCCTCCACATTACATGTATATATAAGTAGAGAGCGGAAACTTAAACAGGTGTGTGTTCATTTATATAGTGTTACCTTCTTAGAGTCAAGAGTGGTCCCAGGCCGACTGCAATGCCCTTTAAAAAACATTGATCAGACTGTTGTGTGAAGTTAGGTGTGGAGGTTTTCCTCCAAAATACTTCTTCATAAAAATGTCTTGAAGAAGAGACAAAAGTGTGTGTCTGTGTGTACGTGTATCTGCACATGTGATTTCAGACTGGAGGCAGGCAGGAATGCTCAGTCACACAGGGGAATTTCCATGTCCCAGATTATTGCAAATGGGGGGGAAAATGATAAAAATTAGCATGATGTCTGGTCCTATTTCTCAATTCCTCATGGAGCCTGGAGGCACAAACTATTCAGCAGCTGGGCTGGGAAAGAAAATTCCCCCTCCATGAAACATTACAGCACAGTTGAGCACATTTACAGTTACACAAAACTTTTCATGGCATCAGCTATTTTCTTTTGGGAAAGACAAAATACTTGAAAGCACAGCCCTGTTCTGCTGCTGCAATTTTCTAAAGAAATTTTCTCTTTTGCCTGAAAGGATAGCCAGCCATGAATATGCATGTATATGTAGGCACTGGGCAAGCCAGGAGAACAGAGTGCCTTTCCCAGGGAGCCTCCCTGCAGGATGTCCCAGAGGGGCTGGCCACTTCCAGTGCCCATCAGTTCAGCCTCCCAGTGGGTCTTGGCACAAGCTGATGGCCTGTTGGAGGTGATCTGAACAAATGTGCCCAAGCACAGTGCAGGAGTGCATCGCCCTAAAGAATCAATTTTAACACTGTTTTAAATTTCTTCCTACCCTCTGCCACAAAAATCATGATGAGGAAGCTGGATAAAAAGAGACAAAATGAAGGAAGCTTTAATATCTGGAGACCAGGAGTAGGGCTTGGTTTTTTTGATGGCTTTATCACTTTTATGTTGTTTATGTGGGATGTGGTGAAGAAATATATTTATTTGTTTTTCACTTTTTCTTATTTTTAGGTCAGAGTGATTTCAGAGTTGCTGGATAAGAAGGAGGTAGTCCTCTGCCAGGCCTCTGTTGAGGCTATCAACAGGAGGACCATAAATGTTCAGCTCCTTGCATGTTCTCCAGAGAATCAAAAGAATAACCAACAGCATCTATATAGATAGTGTGCGTCAGGAAAAAACAGGCATCTTAGGGGTCAGAAGAGGAAGAAGCACCTTTCAAAAATGTTGTTAACTCTGGGGGCTCTCCAGCACACACCAAGATCTTAGAAGCAGGCCTAAAAACTGAGTTTGTCATGCTGTTCCTCATCCTAATGGGACTTGGGTTGGGAGTCACTAGTTTATAGGATTTGTCTTACTACCATAGTATCACCCCAGCTCAAAACCATTGATTTGTGAAGCCACAACATACCATTCTGAAACAGGGAGTGGTATGTAAGATTAAGATGGTGAATTAGTGAGGAGGAAATTTTCAACTTTGTTTTTTCTTAATTTTCAACTTTGTTTTTTCTTACAGTGTCTGACAACTCCAGACATTAATTTATAGGTAGCAATAAAAGTTACAGGTACTGAGCATTTCTACAAAATAGGTCTCCATATACCTCACCACATTGTTTGAAATTTTAGAAGCTGGTTTTGAGCCTACTTTTTCAGAACAGCTGCTGGAACTGGCCTCCACATCTTTGCCCATGTTCTGTCTTATCATCAGAGTCATTTGTGTAGGAATAAACTCCAGAGACCTTTTTCTGAGATCCTAGTCCTAAAGTGAGCCAGCCCACGGATGCCAGTTGGCCAAAGGAAATTTTATCTGCATCAGCATGTGCACAAGACAACATATACCTCTTCCCTAGCCTATGGGATTTACAAGATGTGGGATGAGACATTACATGATTGAACAGTTCTGATTTTTTTTATTTTTAGCATACTTTTTTTCTCAATGTGGAATCCACACAATCAGAAAAAGTGTGGCCATCACACTCCCAGGATAAGTAAACCTGAGACACCTGGAAAAGAGATTATCTTATTTTCTTCAGAAAGAACGCTTCAAGATGCTAACTGATAGATATCATCTTCCTGTCTGAAATCAACTGTCATGTCCATTACTAGCATCTGCATGAGTAGAGAAAAGTATTGGGAAAGGTAGAAGGTTAGAAAAGCAGCAAAGCAGAGAATTTAGCCTGTCTGATAAGTTGGACAAGTGATCACTTGCAGAGTTTTGTCTACCTTTGGGAAAAAAAAAAAAAGAAAAGCTCTACATAGAAATGAACCCTTTCTGTGAGCACAAGGACCACACAGCCAGGTTACCTTTCCATCTTGCAACGGTATTAGGAGTTAACCACCATCATGTTTTTATTTTTGCTAGATATAGCGTTGTGATTAAGTAGACTAAGGGTTTGAAGTCACATTGCTCGATTTCTCACACGATGTGTGACTTTCAGTACGCCAACACTTCAACTCCCACTTCTTAGTCTTGAAGGGTATATGATCTAATACATGGAAATGGTTAGGTGTCTACTCTGGGCCTTGAAAAATGGCAATTGAATTAGCGGTAGTTCTTCTGAAAACTCTTTTTTGTTTGATAGTGTCTAGGGAAGAGAATGAAGATGTTAGACTCAAAGTCAAGGCCTACCAATCCTACAAATTCCTGAACTCCTTGTTCAGGAATTTTCTTTATTTTTTTAAAACAGTTACAAAGAACATTATATCTATAGTTACTACTCAGACTCAGAGCTTACCAGACCTGTGAAAGTGGGACCCTGTCCTTTGACAGTGTCTTTGTCTTGAATGCTGTGGGAGTACCTGAATTTAGGCTACATTTTTGAAACATCTAAGCTCCAGTCACAGTATCCTCAGTAACAATTTTGCTCAGCAATGTTTTTGACACTATTACTTACACAGTATTGTAAAACTGATGTAGAAGAAATACTTAAAACATTTCTAGCGTTGATGGCTTGGCATTTCTTCCAAATAAGCAGCTTCACAGGTGCTAAAAGCAGAATTCATCAGACTGGATGTGAGTGTTTACAGTGTAAGCAACTATGTTTATGTTCACTGCCTAAGCAGCTTTTAGTCAGTGGTGGATTACTCGATGTAATTTAAAGCATACTTTCAAAGTAAAATACACTCTTGCATCTGGTCCAGTGAATCACATCCTGAATGCAATTGACTTTATTGACTAGATCTCCACCAAATTTCAGAGGAGCTTAGATACCTCATCCACACACATATGCCTTCTAGACACCTAAAATTAGCAAATATAAATCCCACCATAGTCTCACTTTCACTAAAACACAAAAGAAAGGAAATTTTTTCATTAATCTTTTGTTATACTTCAGGGTAAAGCTTGTCATTTAGATTCTTGTTATTAAAAGGTAAAATGTAAATTTCCTTGCCCTTGGATACACTTAACTCATTCCCAACACCATTGTATCCCATACTTTTGTTTTGCCTCCTCTACACATTGTTAGTTGCAGCTTTAAGAGGAAAGCTGGTCCTTCCCTAAAGAGATATTTTTCAGCACTACAAATTCATCTGGGATTAACCAAAGTTCTTTGGATTTTCTGAGAGATGCTCATGCAAGTGCTGGTTCTTTTTCTTCTTCTCTGTTTTTAAAGAAGCTGGCACTGCTTTATCTCACATATCCATGAGAAGCAAAGCAAGGGAAAAAGCTCACAAACACTGTGATGAGTTCCCCTCCTTCAAAGAATACTAATGTCAACATCACACTTTGATCCTCACAGGCAGCCAGAAATTCAGAAATATTTTGTTATTCAAATATTAAGAACTTACAGTGAAGGTCCATGGCAGGTTACATAATTTAGAGGTTTTAGAACTCGGTTCCATAATAAAACACACTGCTTTCCTTATGCTTAGCTGCACCAGATTTTGCTCTCAGAGCAGAGTCAAAGGACCTTTCACCCTGGTATAGATCTGGGATAACCCTGCCAAACTGAACAGAATTAAGAGGCTGTGAAATAGAGTAAATCACAGCCACAGCAACTCATTTAATTTTAGCAGAGCTACTCCAGGTTCCCAGCAGTCTAACTAATTGCTTGGCCTTGTTCCACTTTCCCTACAGACTGAAGCATACATTTTTTTTCTATTAAATGTTAACAGGAGCCTATGTATCACTTGTCAGAAGATGCTTAGCAAACTGAGCATCCTTCAGCAGCTCCTCTGCAGCCCAATCCCAACTTCAGCTCTAGGCTTTGTCTCTGTCCTAACCCTAATCGTAGGTCAAGGCTTTGATGGAATCTTAGCCCAAGATCCTTAGCTATGGTCCAGATGGAGAAGTTTTCATGGGAGACTTCTCTGTGCAGCCTATCCCTTCTTTTGGCAGCCCTCCGCAGCCCCAATCCAACTGAAGCTGATTTTTACTCAGGAAGAAACTAGAAGGCATAAAGTAATCAGAACAATAGAAGTGAAAAAATTCACCCAAGAGTAAGTTGACCAAAGTAAAACAAGTATCAGCAAATGTGAGTAGTAGCTGAGAAGTACAACTCCGGATAACAGCAGTAAGGCAGTGTCCTAACAGCTGTACTCCATACGCTCCCATGCTTTTCAGCCTATTTATCTTTTAATAGGTGACATTCCCTGTCATGCCCTTCAAATCTCACAAGTTTACTGCTGTTTGCACAGTGTAGCTTCCATTCCCAAAGGCTACGTGCCTGACAGGGGGAGAAATGTATGTAAATAAGATTTTCCCTGTGTTCCCCATGGCAGGCAGGAGGCTGCGCATCTTCCACTCTGGGTATGACAGGAAAACTTGCCAGTGACACCAGTGGGATTTGGGGCCAAAACGGTAGCAGTCAAGTGGAGGACACTGAGGCTCAACAAGTGTGACACCAAAATCATTTGAGTTGTTGGAGAGTGCAGGGCTCAGGCTCTGCATAGGTTGGGTACGAATCCAAGACTCCTGGGAGAGAGGCAGATTTTAAAGTGATTTGGTGCCCTCTAACGGCAAGGATGCTTTTTACCAAAACGTCCTGATGAACACACTTTAACCCCAAAACGGTCACTGTCATTGCTGACAAGCTCTGTTCAACTGGCATAGCCCCATTTTCAAGTATTAAGTTAGTTGGCTCGCTTGACTTTCTCGCTCCCTCTCACTGGCTAATTTATTTTATTTATCATCTGGGCTGAATGTAGAGGCTGAAACATCTTGTGAATTCAAATAATTGAGATACTACTAAGCTTTATGAGCATAGGGAGGACATGGACACACTGTCAGCTCTGCCACTTCAGGAATGATGTCTGTTTGCCCTGTCTGAGCTACATCCTATGCTGCCAGAAAAGTTTGCTGGTTCCACAGTGGAAACACACATGCTTCATCTGCAGTGACCAAAATAAGCACTGGGCAGTACATAACCTGTGCCTGCCTCTTGTGCAGACAAATTTGATGAACTACAGAGTATATTTCTTCAAGATTCAGACTTTAGGGGAGTACAGTAAGCAGTTCAGAGTTCCCTGTAATGATTCAATCATTCACCTTCTGGAGTCAGATCATGGGTGTTAACCTGAAAGAGGAAAAACAACTGCCCCACTATCAGGCCAAATTGCCTGGGAGAAAAAATGAAAAACTAGAGGGAAATAGAACTATTTGTGTAAATTTGGGCTTTTCCTTTTTCTGCTGCTCTCTCACCCCAAGCTGGTGGGGTTGTCTCCAGCAATTCTTTAAGCCCTATCAGGGTGTACTGAGGGCTTTTATAAGGTACATGCGCATGGAACAATGCAGGTAGGTGCAAGTTTCTGTGCACCTCCTGTACCCTGGTTGAACAGAAGCTGACTGCCATTTGTTCACAAGGTGTTGTGTTAAAATCAATAAGCCCTGGAAGAGTTGTGGAAGAATCATTAGATGCTAAGTGTGGGTGATAATATAACAGATATAATTCAGCAAAGACCAATCTAAAGTAATGAACATAAAAAGAAACCAACACAACTCTATCTAGACACAGTGATAGCTTCTAAATCAAATCCTACCACTCAGAAAAGTGACCTTGGAGTAATTGTTCATGCAGCAACCCTGGAAAACGCAAATTGAAGGGAGACCAATGGGTTTTTAGCCACAGGCTTAAAAACAAAAAGTAATTCTTTCTGTCATATGTTCCACTCCTCCTTAAATGTTGAAATTAACTGCCACAGGACTTTGGGAGGGTTAAAGATGAGCTGGACCTATGCTTTAGGGGTGTATTCATCAAGTTCTACAGAAGCATGATAGACCTTGAGTTCAGGCATTTCCTATCATCCATGGCTCAAAGCTGGAAGGAGGAAGAGAGAAATAGTTCATGGAAGCAAGGAAAAGGAAAGGTAGCAAAAAGTTTTATTTAGAGACCTACAGCTCTGCAGGTCTTCCAGATCTTCCAATTTTATCTGTCTTAGTACTGCTGAATGTGAGAAAAAGAGCATGTGAGAGAGTGAGCTGCGGCTGAAGCAATAATGAAGGTAGGTCTCCCCTGTGGCTTAATCAGATATTTTATTCTTTTCCTGAAAATCATGAGACAGAGGAAAAGAAGATGCACATGTGATGTTTATTTTGGCAGTTGCCAATAATATAAAAACTTGGCATTGCTCAAAATGTGTTATGTTGAAGCATTTCCCTAGGAATATTTAAGTATTAAAATAGTTTAAAGCTAGGAGATGTCATTTCTCCTCATCTGGCATCCAAAGACTGCTTTTTCTTCCCAGCTGCCTTCAAATTTTGTCTACTGATTTCTTTTCAGCTTCTGTCTGTCTCATGGAAAGACAATCAATCTAGATTTGAGGGTATCAAGGTTCGGCAGATCCACCATTCCCTTCAGCTCATTCCAGTGGCAAATCTCAATATTAAAACCCCTTAGATAATTACCGTTTTAATTAATTTGGTTTTAATATTCAACCACAAATTCTTGCTGTGCTTACTTCCAGAAAATAAAATTCCAAACCTGGTGTTTTTCTTCCCTGAGAGCTGATCACACACTCTAACCATGTGTCTTGCTGTAGTAGCATGTAATGTATGGAAAGAAATCTCTATGAAGTGCAATGTTGCTCTCATCCTCTTGCCTCTGCACCAATGAGCGTGTTTCCCTGGCTGAGCCCTTTAGAACGATTCTCTGTCAAGACTCTAAACCTCCTTTTGGATAAACTAAGGAAAGAAAACTCTTCAAGTTCTAGTCTGTCAAGAAAAGCATCATTCTTCAGCCCTCAAATAACATTTATGGTTCCTTACTACTTTTTCTCACTTAACACTCTTTTTAAAACCCTGACAACTGGAATGAATGCAGGATGCCTGTAGCAACCAAAAAGGTGGCAGAGGCAAAATGCATCTACTCCCACTCTCCATTTTTGTACTAGACTATTACACCAGGACTTCATGCCTAATTTCTTGCCCAGTACCCCATTCTTTTTCCCCATTTTTGTCCAGACTGCCCGTTGTGGAGGATATGGATTGGGTTTGGTAACTTGTACCTAAATGTCACAACTACGTTGAAAATCAATTACTGCCCAGTATTTCATCAGATTCATAACTTCCCCAAAAAAATCAATATACAGGCTGGAAAGTGTCCCAGAAAGAGAGATTAATTTTTGATAGACTGAGTCTTGGTATGCTTCCATGGCATTTACATTTAACCTCTGATCCGACTGAAGGCTGTGGAGGGATCATGCAAAAAAGCAATGCTCTAGTTACTGGCCCACGTAATTTATATCCCAAATGAGTATCTGATATCTGCAGGCACCATAAAATACAATTCAGAGAGTTGCAGGGAAGTCACAGTGAAGTTCTTGGTGTCACAAAGGAGCTTCCTAAGAGGGTCACTTAGAGGAAAATACGACTGAGGTGATAGTGCCCTTCAAAGGGCTTTCTGTCCATGCATGAGCATGTTGATTACATTGTACTATTTTTGCAAAGAGAGAGATTTTAAGCTTTAGAGCAGAGAAAAGCTTCATTATGGCTCCACACCCTCAGGCATGTGAAAACCAAGTGCTTCAGCACCTTCCAGGATTAGGCTGATAAAGATGAGAAGAAAATACATTCTGGAGCAATGAGCTATTAAAACACCAGATAAATCATTTAAACAGAGGCATTTTTTTGCTGTGGTTGAATATATTCCTGAAGAATGGTTACCAATTTCCTCTTTGCTGTTATACACCTGTACAAATGGTTAGTATTTCAGGAGGTATAAAAATCCCCACATGGCTCTCCAGCGTGTCTCCTGCTTTTCCTTCAGGGTTTCTGTACAGAGTCTTGTATACAATGCTTAGTCTGAAACACAGCTATAGCTGCCTTAGTCTGCTTGCAGCTACGTCTCGATCCACCATATGTAAGTATCTTATCAAAATCACAGAACCACAGAATTACTTAGGTGGAAAAAGACTGCCAAGATCATCCAACCTTTGATCACCACCTTGTCAACTAGACCATGGCACTAAGTGCCACGTCCAGTCATTTGTTGAACACCTCCAGGGATGCTGTTCTGGTTCCAGCCAAGACAGGATTACTTTTTGCAGTAGCCATGAGAGGCATGGCCACAAGCCAGAGGTTATTCTATGCCACCTGATGTCACGTGCAGGGGCTGGGGATGAGCAGTCAGGGTAGTACCGGGTTCCATGTGGTGAGCACTTGTGTGCAAATTGTTCACCTCTCTTGTACAACACTCTGTTATTGATACTGTTGCTGTTACTGTTTGTTTTCTTATTTCATTTGCTGTTTCTAGTAAATCGTTCTTATCTCAACCCATGGTCTTTACCTTTTGTGCTCCAATTCACATCTTCATCCCACTGCAGGGGAAGGGGAAGGAAAAGTGAGTGAGTGGTGCATGGTTTAGAGTGTTTCAGTGGGAATACTAAATTGGGGAATACCATTCCTAAACCATGACAGATGGTGACTCCACCGCTTCCACGGGAGATCCATTCCAATGCCTAACAACCCTTCCTGTGAAGAAATTCTTCCTGATGTCCCACCTGAACCTCTGGTGCATCTTAAGGCCATTTCCTCTTGCCCTGTCACTTGTTGCCTGGGAAAAGACGACGATTCCCACCTGGCTACAACCTCCTTTCAGGTATTTGTAGAGACTGATAAGGTCTCTCCTGAGCTTCCTTTTCTCCAGGCTGAACCTTAGATCCCTCAGCTGCTCCTCATTTGACTTACTCTCCAGATCCTTCACCAGCTCCACTGTCTTTCTCTGGACACACTCCAGCACTTCAATGTCTTTCTTATAGTAAGGGGCCCAAAACTGAGCACAGGATTCAAGGTGCAGCTTCACCAGTGCTGAGTACAGAGGGATGATCAGTTCCTTAAAAAATTATAATATTTTATTAAGAGCCACCTTAGGGGGTTCATTATAACGTGCAATAAAGAAGAGCTTGGGTTTGTGAGGAGAAGGGGAAGAATAAGACGAGAAGCATGACAATTAAGGCCCAGCCAGAGCAGTTCCTGCAAGACCAGAGTCTGGTCCCTCTGCAGTTACTGGCAGAACTGGCAGAAGTGAATGTTGCAGAAAGTTACTATAAAGATGGTTTCCCTTCTGGAAAGTCCAACTGGTCTGAGTAGGGATGAAAACAATAATATGACAAAAGCAGAGTACAGAATGAGATTCCTCCCATTATGCAAATAAAACCCCCCAAAAAACCAGAGAGTACAGCCTTCTGTACAGTGACCCCAATGCTCTTCCAGAAAAAGCATCTTTTAAGGTGTTGCTTTGCACACAGTCCTAATGGAAGGGGTAACATCCTGAACTGTCCCAGATACCCCACAGGAATGCCAAAAGCAAACCAAAAAAAAAAAAACCTGCTCAAAATGAATTTGAAACTCTACAGGAAAGCCAGAACAATGCAATGTTATCCTTTGCTATACTCTGCAGTACTTTTCTCTAAAACACATACTATAGAATGCTTTCCAAAACACAAATTCTGACTTGAGAAAGATAATTCCCAGCAACAGGGACAATCTCTTTATGTCTGTTACATGCTCTCATCAGAGCAGTGTTGGCAGCCAAGTGCTGTCAGATGTTTGTTACTATAATAACCGTATCTCCCAAGTTTTGAAACATCAGCTCCCTTTTTCCCAACTATTCAAAGGCAGTTTCTTTTCCTGGCAACGACCACACGGTGGTGATGTATCACCATCGGTTCAACCTTCAGGCCTGGCTCCCGGGAACTCAGTACTTGGTTAAAAGAGCTGGAAATTTACCACAGAGGTCTTTTACAAGGGTACTTGTAGAGCGAGCCCTCTAAGCCCACTTTACCTCAGAATTTATAGTCACTGTTTAACTGTTTTATTTATGGGGTTGTGTAGCTTTCCAGTCAAAAGCATCCTGGAGTTTTTCTAAGATCAGATATATCTTTTAGCAAGGGGATTTTTAAAGTTTTGGGGGTTTTGTTTCTTTTGTTCTGGTGGGGTTTATTTTTGTTGTTGTTGCTGTTGCATTTAATAATCTTTTTGTACTCTATCCACTTCCCAGGGGCAAAAAATAAAAAAAAAAAAGGACTCCTGAGAACTCCTTTAGAGTCAGGTGGTGTTGAATGCTCATTCTTCAAAATTTCTTCTGAAATGTCTTCCTCAAAAAAGCTTTCCAGCCCCCTTTCACCAAGGGCAGGTGCTAAACGGAATGTGCATTGCATGGTCATTGGCTTTTCAGCCTATTCACAATATAGCCCTTAAATTAGCTACTGTATGTCCTTGGCTGAATACAGACAGTGACAGCTTGATCTAATATGCAGTGAAATCAATGAGAACCTTTCAGTTTTCCCTCATTTGGCCCCGAATCAAGTTCAAAGTTGTCTGGTTCAGGAACCAGATCTTCTGTGTTTGTACAAAGATGATTATTCTCCAATATGGATGTAGGTTACAAAAAAATCCATTACAACTTTGTGCACAAAAGAAATTATAAGTAACAAAGACAGTGTGTCTCAAACCAACAGAGAGATTAGCTCCAGCTTAATTGGTTTGAAACAAGGGCAGATCATCAACAGGGACAGGAGAACTGGTTTGGATTTAATGAGAAATGCACAATTTCCCACTCACAAACTTTCACTGCAAACTCACCCTGACCTTTTAGAGTTAAAATTGTTTTAATGATCTTTTCCCTTGCATTGTCATGGGTCTTTCTACTTCTATGTTTTGTCAAGGATCAGAGAAATACACACCACTACAGAAAGAAGGCTCTTTTTGCAAAAGGAGTGACTAAATACAGGAAATATAAGAAATGTCATAAAACATGTATTCATGTATATTTTCTAGACCAAATGCACATAGGCTCTGGCAGTTTATACAGGCCACTCTAATAACATATTATAACATTTTGTCTCCTTGACTGGAAAAATCCTTCTGTGTTTTGGAAGTGTAGTATGTTTGGTATCACAACCCTCCTTTGGTGTTGGCAAGTCTCAGCATGCCTTCTTAAAATCTTTGGAAATGGACAGCATACTAATCCACATCCATCTATTTCAAATACTTATTAAATACTTAAATCCGTATTTCCTCAAAATCCATGGCAACTGAAGCAAGTGAGTTATTGGTATGGTTGGAGAGGAGGTATCACCTTGAAAACAGCAGTAGATGCCTGATTCAGATCCTAGAGGTTGGATGCTGCAAAACAGTTCATTTGGCCCTCATATTAGACAGAAAATGTAATTTATGAAATAGAATACGGCAGAAATTAGACCAATCATAATTGTGTCTAACTCTTCCTGATTTTTTTGGCCTGTTTTGTTTTGAGGGATTAGGTGTTTTACCTTCTTCCTGAAGATGTTCTGTCCTCTCAGTGTTCTACACTTGACCCTTCTCTGGGCATAATGTGACCACTGCAATGTTCAGAACATAAAGTTCTTTCAATGCTTGTACTACACAGTCTAATGAAATGTATATGGGTACAAATCCTCCTCTGACAGAAATCCTCTCCTGACAGTCCCATGATGCCCTATTGACAGTGATTACTTCAGAGACACAGAGATATTCTCTTAGCTTTTCCACAAATGACAGAAGAGCAGTGTCTTACCTGGAAATACAAAATGAGACAAGATAAGATGGGGTGTGACACCCACTCCTCTGTTTAGTATCCTTCATAAACACAAGTTGAGACAGTGTTAACCAAAGCAGAGAGGTCAGAGTTCCTCACCTGAATAGCACCAACCAGCACATCCTTTCCTTCTACACCTTGCCCTGGCTCTACAGACAAACACCCTGTTCTCCAGTATCCCTAGGAAGGAATACATTTAATCTGCTGCTTCTCCTTGCTTCTTCAGATTGGGAAGATTGAAGCATCCCCTTCATACCTCTAATTTTGTCTTGGTCCTCTATTGATCTGCTGGTATCTGCCTAAAGGAATATTTTGCTGCTTTCAGTTATCACTGCCTATTTCATTTATTGAGGATTGGATGTAAAAGGTTCCATGATCTCTTAACAATGTGAGTGGAAAAAAATTGGAACCAGGTAAAACCTGTGCTTTGATCCTGAATGAGCCAAAGACAATTGTCTCAAATCACTTGACCCTTTGTGCTAGAGGCAACTCAGCTGGGAAATTGAGTGAAAAGAACAATTTCCCTGCAGATCAAACATAGTCTGAGCTGAGCTCTCCTGGGCCAGTGAATTACAGCGGCTAAAAGAGATCACCTGAGCACAGGATCTGATTAAAACCTGGGCAAAGAGGTAGAATTATTAAAATCAGTTTTTTATGAAAACACTTAGAAGAAACTAGGCTCAGAAACACTACTCTGTATGGGCAAAGCTAATCTTTTCTTTTCAGTGCTGGGACCTCCTTGCTGGGCACCCCTAGAGATGTTATGTTAGAAATATAAGTTGCTGCTTGTTGGTTAGACCTTTCCCTGAACCAACATTATGGCGTCTCCCTTTTCCTTTCTGCCACAGGAAGTAACCCAGACTTGGGAGTACAGCTGTGCAGGAGGATGTGTAGAGGAGTATTCATGGGGCTTTCCACATGGCCAACAGGAGCTTTCCTCTAACCTCTAAATCCATCATGATCAGGAAAAAAATACTTCTGCTAAAAATGACTAGTTGACCCCTGGCGTGCTTTATGCCGTCATGTGGCTCTGAGCATTTTCTTCAAAAATTCAGCATCTCTGTTACATAGCAGTGGTAAGTCACTAGTTCTGCTAAGGAGAAACTTTGAGGTGCCTCCATAGCAACCTGCCCTGATCACAACTCATTTGAAATCCTCTTGGGCTAAACAGTTAACTCACCACCCTTCCTCAGCATATTCCTCAGCGCTGATTACCACAGGCCTCTGAACACCAGAGAGACACACAGAGTAGGGTTCCTCTGACCAAACAGAGGTGTTTCCAGTGTATTCACTTCAGTTACAATTAGAGTCTAAGAGAGTCAGGGACAACTAGAACAAAGCAAATCTTTAGAGAATATATGTAAATCAAAGCCCATACATTGTGTGCAACTCACCTGGCCTAACATCCAGTGTCACTGATACAAATGTTCGTATCTCAGGTGGTATCTGATCTGTAGATGTTAAGTGGAGATTTAGTCAGTACAGTCAACAGATATTGTGATGTGACTCATCAAAGATAGAATATAATTATGCATAGAGGTGAACTGCACCCTAAAAACCACTGAGACCCAGAATGATCTGCTCAGCTGAAGATACCCCCATTAAGGCACTATCAGGATATGTGAGTTGCAGAAACTCACAAGACTGCAAATTGTACTGAGCTCTGGATTGTCATATTGGTTACTTTATACAGCTGTCAGTCAGAAATGGTTGTAGCATATTTCAAACCACACAGGTACACTTTTTGCACAAAGTTTCAGCAGTGTTGAAGAAACCTTTCCTGTGTGACTGTTGTAGCATTGCTCAGAGGGGAGCCTTTGCAGGATCAAAGGTATAATATTTTTAATGAGAAGTAGAAATGGACAGCAACTAGAAACAAATTCTGTGGACCTTCTCTCCTTTTTCTGTGGTGCTAACTTATTTGACACTCTATCACGTGTTGACTGTAGTATCCGGAGGGAAAAGATTGACTTCAGAGCCCTAACACAGGCCCAGATGAGCATCCTGTGTTGCTCTTCAAAGTGCCTGATTGCTCCCTGGGTGCTACTGAGTACAGGGGCTGTGCTGAGCAGACGGTGATTTCCCTTTAACATCTTGCTGGAAGAACTCCTGCACATCAAGCCATTAGACCGTCTAATAGGAGTAATAAAGCTGATATCAGGTACATTTATTTTAACTATACAATAAGGCACAATGTTAAAACTGCAAAGTGCCAGCCTGGTTTTCTGCAGTACCTAATACGTCTTGCATTTTTTACAGTAACCAGAAAGGCATAAACATGTCAGAGAAACTACCCAGGATGCAGAAATATTCCTTGCAGAGTCACATAAGGAAAGGCAGGCACCATTCTTTAAAACCAAGCATGCACAATTAACAAGAAAAATATTGCCAATAAAAAGGGGAAAGATGGCCAGTGAGTATAATTAGATGGGATAGTTCAGAGTGTGGGTTTGGCAGGAAAATGACAGCTAGAAGTAACAAAAACACTTTCAAGAGAGCCAATGCTTGTAGCTGCAATTTCACAGAACCTTGTTATGTGCAAGTGGAGTTTCACAGAGAACTCGTGGTTGAAGTTCGTGGTGAGTATATATCAAAGTAGAGTTGAACGGGATCCCAGAATGGTCATAGATTTGGTTTTCTATGGGAAAGGATCTCTGTTGTTATTTATCTCCAGTGAAGAGTCAAACTCGAAAGTGTTTAGATGTCAAGGTTCCAAAACCTGAAATCCAGCTTGTCAAGATTTCTGAGGACTGGGACCTATCTGACTTGGAAAAGGACAAAGACAAGCAGTATAGAGAGACTGGGAGTACAACACATATCACGGGGTCCCCTTTTTGTACATTACTCTTTACTCATGCACTGATCAGCTGGCACAGCTACCCACAGTCTTCACCTGCTCCCTGTTTCAGCAGAGCCAGTCCCCTGGTCGTGACGTGCCCATCCCCATGAAACTCCTCTGAGACAGGAGAACATGAACTGCCCCACTGGGAACTAAGACACAAATTCATATGGCCATGTGGAAATATTGTGGCAAAACAAGCACTGGACTGTGCCCCGTGCCTTTGTTTGGATTGGGAATACAGATCATCACTAGTCCCTATAGCGCCACGTTAACAAGCAGCACAAACTCAGAGGGTTCAGCTCCAGAGACATCCATATGGGAACATTCAATGAAATCCAAGGACTGTGTTGCAAACAGCTGGCAAATATACAGAACTGGAGGCAAGACTGCAAGCACTACAGCAGCGAGCACCACAAACTCAGTATGGAGAGTGTCTTTTATAACGTAAACGTCCTCAGTGCTTTGCAGCAAGAAGCTATAAATGTTTTATAACATTTTAATTGAAAGCACATAAACTGAAATGATTTGAAAGAAAAAGTCCTTGAGTGTATATTCATTGTTGTAGAGACATAGAAGCAGATTTGTGTCAAATTCCATTTTAAAATATACTGATCTGGAAATATATTTAAAATATATTGATCTGGAAAATCCTTGAATAGCACAAAATAGGCTCATGTAGCATAGTGCTCATGTCCCAGAGGAGGACTGAGGAAGCTCACAAAATTGTCTTAACCACTGTTTAAAGCCTCCAGTGAGACTATCTTGGGATCTTCTCAGGCAGAAAAGAAGCTGTTCTTCCATGGAAAAGCTCAAAAACTCAAGGTCAATCTACAATTTACCAAGAGGAAACTTAAATATATGAAGTACTTTCACCAATTATCTTTCAACCCCATGCTTGGCTTTTGCTATATCGAGGCTTGGTTCAAAGTAGCCTTACTGAGCATTCATCAGCTGATGATTTATCTTCATTTGTCAGCACACTTGGCCACAAGGCTTGCAAATGTTTCCAGCTGAGGAAACTAAAGTAAGAAAAGGGCTTTTTAGCTAGAGAGAAATGTATCTTGTCTGTAAAGCTCAAAAAGTGCAGTAACATTCCAAGGCAGTTTTCATCCCTGGAGGAAGCCTGTGGGGTACCCTGTGGAGGGGCAGGACGGATTAGGTCAGTCACAAGGGAGCACATCCTCCTTCACAAGCAGAGAGAAACTTTGTTGTAATAGACCTCAGCATATCACAATCTATCTTAAAAAAAAAAAAAAAAAAGGCATACTTTAAGACAAGTTGCATAAAATAATCTCTGTTTTCTGATTGGACAGATTAGTAATGATTATATGTGTCAGAAAACAGAGCTGCATTACAATTAACTACTCCTTTATTATACAAAGTGTCCTGTTTTATTTAAGTAGTAAGGGATAATGACTCTTTCTAGCAAACACACTGTGCTAAGTTCTGACTGTCACGTTTAATTGACTGTCTGCTTCTTGCCCTGCCTGTAGGGCAGTGCAGCTGAGCTCTCTCCGGTACTGGGCTGGATCAAAAGTTTTACTCCAGCCTGCTTAGTATTTGAATATAGACGAGTTCAATGTGGAAGTTCTGCTAATGATTTCTGAAAATACATATGTTCTGTTCTTTAAGAAGACTTGGTGGTTGAGAAGACATAGGATTTAATATCCTTACTATGAACAACTTTACTGTGGACATCTTTACAAAGTATTTTCCCAAGCATTTTGATTGCAGGGCTCCAGAAGTATCATAGCATGAGAAAAGAGGCGTCACAGTACTGTGTCAGATCACTAGTTTCCAGCAATTTCCAGCCTGTGCAAGTTGTCAAGAGGGTTCTTAGGAAAATATTTAATCATGGAAGCAAACATGCTACCTCCTCAAACATTTTATTGCCTGCCAGCAGTTAGCAGTACAAAGTCTTCATAAGAGAGCAGTCACATCTGTGCATTCAGTAGACCCCAGTTTACGATAAATTCATTCTGTTTCTCTCTGATTTCACATGATCTGGTAGTCAGCTCTTGAATCCACAAGACACCCACAACAACCTGTAGTGTTGTGCTCCTCTGCTCAGCCACACAACACCTAAAGAACCCTCTCTTTCTGTACACTTTGAACCTGTCATTTGCTACCTTCATTTGGTTCCCAGTAATCCTTTTCTTGGAAGAGACAGGGAATAATAATTGCCTATGTACCTATTTCTGGCCACTCGTGTTTTTATAGACCTCTATCATATAACCTCAATAGTCCCTCAGATCTCCTAGTCAGATTACTTGTTCCTTGCAGAGAAGTTGTTCTACACCTTTATCATCCTTGTTGCCTTTTTCTGAACCTTTTGCAGTCTCATCATATCCTCTCTGAGACACAGGGAGCAGGAACATACACCAAGATGTGATATTTATATAGAGACACACTTTACTGGTTTTGGCTGGAATAGAGTTAATTTTCTTCATAGTGCCTGATATGGGGCTGTGTTTTGGCTTTGAATTGGGAAAAGTGGTGATAACACAGGGAGCAGTGCTTACACAGAGTCAAGACCATTTCTGCTCCTCAACCCACCAGCAAGGAGCACAAGGAGTTGGGAGGGGACACAGCCACAACAGCTGATCCCAACAGACCTAAGGGACATCCCAAGCTATATGGCATCATGCTCAGCATAAAAAGCTGGGGACAGAAGAAGGAAGGAGGAAGACATTGAGGGTGATGGTGTTTTTCTTCCCACTTCATCATTACATGTGATAGAGCCCTGCTTTCCTAGGGATGCCTGAACACCTGCCTGCCCATGGGAAGTGGTGAATTAATTCCTGGCTTGGCTTTGCTGGTATGCATGGCTTTTGCTTTACCTGTTAAATTGTCTTTATCTCAACCCATGTTTTTTCTCACTTTTGTTCTCCTGATTCTCTTCCTCATCCCACCAAGCTGCCAGCTGGAGTTAAACCATGACACATACTCATCTACTCTGCTCATCATCCCTTTCCTAAAACCTCCTAGTATTACATTGGTTTTTCCAAGTGTGTGAGCACTCAGACAATGTTTACAAAGATACTGTCTTTGGCATCAAGATACCCAGAGACTGTGTTACCCAGTGATAAAATCATACCAGCTCATCATTCATTCAGAAAGCTTGCTAACGTTTTTTATTTGTATTATTTATTCACACTGAATTTATCTACCATATTATTGCCAAGGCAATACTTTTTGCAGTTATTCAGAGCTAGACTTTGTTTCTGTTATCTTAACTTTGTTTGCCTTTCTTTCTCAGATCATTGATAAATATGTTGATCAGAATGGGCCATCACACATCTCCTTGTAGGTCCCCACTCCATGACGATAAATGATCATTTATTCCTGTCTTCTATTTCCTTTTTTTTGTCTAAATCTTTGTCAGAGAGCCTATGCTGAAATTTTCGTGCCTATGAGCATTTTTACAGATTACGTCAGCCATAAGAGTTGCTTTTCATCACTAGTTTCTAGACACAATCCTTTTAGGTTTGGCTCTTCATCTGAAGGGAAGACTGTTCAATCATACCCCTCTCCTCACAGCATCACTACTATCAATCACAGAATCACAGAATCAACCAGGTTGGAAAAGACCTCTGAGATCATGAAGTCCAACCCATGACCCAGCACCACCACACCCTGTCAACTAGACCATGGCATTAAGTGCCACATCCAGTCTCATCTTAAAAACCTCCAGGACAGCGAATCGACCCCCTCCCTGGGCAGCCCATTCTAATGTCTAATTACTCTGTAAAGAATTGCCTTCTAATGTCTAACCTAAACTTCCCCTGGCAGAGCTTGAGACTGTCCCATCTTGTCCTACTGCTGGTTGCCTGGGAGAAGAGACAGACTCCCACCTGGCTACAACCTCCTTTCAGGGAGTTGTAGAGAGTGATGAGGTCTCCCCTGAGCTTTCTCTTCCCCAGGCTAAACAAGCCCAGCTCCCTCAGCCTCTCCTCATAGGGCCTGTGCTCCAGTCCCTTCACCAGCCTCACTGCCCTTCTTTGGACACTCTCCAGCACCTCGATGTCCTTCCTAGACTGCGGGACCCAGAACTGGACATAGTACTCAAGGTGC